>CANPUZ010000086.1:0-285490 GCA_947579665.1 Sympetrum striolatum
TTCCTTCATTCTCCTCATATAACGAGATTTGACCGAAAAAAGCAAGAAAAAACTAATAATTTCAGCGAAATTTCAATTTTTTTCCTCTTTTTTTTCCCTTAATTTTCCTTATTTTATCGAGATTTCACCGAAAAAAAGCAAGAAAAACGAATAATTTTAGCGAAATTTCAATTTTTTTCCTCTTTTTTTCCCTTAATTTTCCTTATTTTATCGAGATTTCACCGAAAAAAGCAAGAAAAAACGAATAATTTGATCGAAATTTCAATTTTTTTCCTCTTTTTTTCCCTTAATTTTCCTTATTTTTTCGAGATTTGACCGAAAAAAAGCAAGAAAAAACGAATAATTTTAGCGAAATTTCAATTTTTTTCCTTCATTCTCCTCATTTAACGAGATTTGACCGAAAAAAGCAAGAAAAACGAATAATTTTAGCGAAATTTCAATTTTTTTTCCTCTTTTTTTTCCCTTAATTTTCCTTATTTTATCGAGATTTTTCCGAAAAGAGCAAGAAAAACGAATAATTTTAGCGAAATTTCAATTTTTTTTCCTCTTTTTTTCCTTCGTTCTCCTCATTTAATGAGATTTGACCGAAAAAAGCAAGAAAAAACGAATAATTTTAGCGAAATATCAATTTTTATCCTCTTTTTTTCCCTTAATTTTCCTTATTTTATCGAGATTTCACCGAAAAAAGCTAAAAAAAAACGAATAATTTTAGCGAAATTTCAATTTTTTTTCCTCTTTTTTTTCCGTTAATTTTCCTTATTTTATCGAGATTTTTCCGAAAAAAAGCAAGAAAAAACGAATAATTTTAGCGAAATTTCAATTTTTTTTCCTCTTTTTTTCCTTCGTTCTCCTCGTTTAATGAGATTTGACCGAAAAAAGCAAGAAAAACGAATAATTTTAGCGAAATATCAATTTTTATCCTCTTTTTTCCCTTAATTTTTCTTATTTTATCGAGATTTCACCGAAAAATCCAAGAAAAACTAATAATTTTAGCGAAATTTCAATTTTTTTTCCTCTTTTTTTTTCATTAATTTTCCTTATTTTATCGAGATTTGACCGAAAAAAAACAAGAAAAAACGAATAATTTTAGCGAAATATCAATTTTTATCTTCTTTTTTTCCCTTGATTTTCCTGATTTTATCGAGATTCGACCAAAAAAAGCCAGAAAAACGAATAATTTTAGCGAAATATCAATATTTATCCTCTTTTTTTTCCCTTAATTTTCCTTATTTTATCGAGATTTGACCGAAAAAAGGAAGAAAAAACGAATAATTTGATCGAAATTTCAATTTTTTTCCTCTTTTTTACCCTTTATTTTCCTTATTTTATCGAGATTTGACCGAAAAAAGCAAGAAAAACGAATAATTTTAGCGAAATTTCAATTTTTTTCCTCTTTTTTTTCCCTTAATTTTCCTTATTTTATCAAGATAAATATTGATATTTCGCTAAAATTATTCGTTTTTCTTGCTTTTTTCGGTCAAATCTCATGAGGAGAACGAAGGAAAAAAAGAGGAAAAAAAAATTGAAATTTCGCTAAAATTATTCGTTTTTCTTGCTTTTTTCGGAAAAATCTCGATAAAATAAGGAAAATTAAGGGAAAAAAAAGAGGAAAAAAATTGAAATTTCGCTAAAATTATTCGTTTTTTCTTGCTTTTTTTCGGTGAAATCTCAATAAAATAAGGAAAATTAAGGGAAAAAAAGAGGATAAAAATTGATATTTCGCTAAAATTATTCGTTTTACTTGCTTTTTTTCGGTCAAATCTCATTAAATGAGGAGAACGAAGGAAAAAAAGAGGAAAAAAAATTGAAATTTCGCTAAAATTATTCGTTTTTTCTTGCTTTTTTTCGGAAAAATCTCGATAAAATAAGGAAAATTAAGCTAAAAAAAGAGGATAAAAATCGAAATTTCGCTAAAATTATTCGTTTTTCTTGCTTTTTTCAAGCAAATCTCGATAAAATAAGGAAAATTAAGGGAAAAAAAGAGGAAAAAAATTGAAATTTCGCTAAAGTTACTCGTTTTTCTTGGTTTTTTTTCGGTCAAATCTTGATAAAATAAGGAAAATTAAGGGAAAAAAAAGAGGAAAAAAATTGAATTTCGCTAAAATTATTCGTTTTTCTTGCTTTTTTTCGGTCAAATCTCGTTAAATGAGGAGAATGAAGGAAAAACAGAGGAAAAAAATTGAAATTTCGCTAAAATTATTCGTTTTTTCTTGCTTTTTTTCAAGCAAATCCTGATAAAATAAGGAAAATTAAGGGAAAAAAAGAGGAAAAAAATTGAAATTTCGCTAAAGTTACTCGTTTTTCTTGCTTTTTTTCGGTCAAATCTTGATAAAATAAGGAAAATTAAGGGAAAAAAAAGAGGAAAAAAATTGAAATTTATCTAAAATTATTCGTTTTTCTTGCTTTTTTCGGTCAAATCTCGTTAAATGAGGAGAATGAAGGAAAAACAGAGGAAAAAAATTGAAACTTCGCTAAAATTATTCGTTTTTCTTGCTTTTTTTTCGGTCAAATCTCGATAAAATAAGGAAAATTAAGGGTAAAAAAGAGGAAAAAAATTGAAATTTCGATCAAATTATTCGTTTTTCTTCCTTTTTTTCGGTCAAATCTCGATAAAATAAGAAAAATTAAGAGAAAAAAAGAGGAAAAAAAATTGAAATTTCGCTAAAATTATTCGTTTTTCTTGCTTTTTTTCGGTCAAATCTCGATAAAATAAGGAAAATTAAGGGTAAAAAAGAGGAAAAAAATTGAAATTTCGATCAAATTATTCGTTTTTTCTTCCTTTTTTCGGTAAAATCTCGATAAAATAAGAAAAATTAAGGGAAAAAAAAGAGGATAAATATTGATATTTCGCTAAAATTATTCGTTTTTCTGGCTTTTTTTTGGTCGAATCTCGATAAAATCAGGAAAATTAATGAAAAAAAGAGGAAAAAAATTGAAATTTCGCTAAAATTATTAGTTTTTCTTGGATTTTTCGGTGAAATCTCGATAAAATAAGGAAAATTAAGGGAAAAAAGAGGATAAAAATTGATATTTCGCTAAAATTATTCGTTTTTCTTGCTTTTTTTCGGTCAAATTTCATTAAATGAGGAGAACGAAGGAAAAAAAGAAGAAAAAAAATTGAAATTTCGCTAAAATTATTCGTTTTTCTTGCTTTTTTTCGGAAAAATCTCGATAAAATAAGGAAAATTAAGGGAAAAAAAAGAGGAAAAAGATTGAAATTTCGCTAAAATTATTCGTTTTTCTTGCTTTTTTTTCGGTCAAATCTCGTTAAATGAGGAGAATGAAGGAAAAAAAGAGGAAAAAAATTGAAATTTCGCTAAAATTTTTCGTTTTTTCTTGCTTTTTTTCGGTCAAATCTCGAAAAAATAAGGAAAATTAAGGGAAAAAAAGAGGAAAAAAAATTGAAATTTCGCTAAAGTAACTCGTTTTTCTTGCTTTTTTTCGGTCAAATCTTGATAAAATAAGGAAAATTAAGGGAACAAAAGAGGAAAAAAAATTGAAATTTCGATCAAATTATTCGTTTTTCTTCCTTTTTTCGCTAAAATTTCGATAAAATAATGAAAATTAAGGGAAAAAAAAGAGGAAAAAAAATTGAAATTTCGATCAAATTATTCGTTTTTCTTCCTTTTTTCGGTCAAATCTTGATAAAATAAGGAAAATTAAGGGAAAAAAAAGAGGATAAATATTGATATTTCGCTAAAATTATTCGTTTTTCTTGCTTTTTTCGGTCAAATCTCATGAGGAGAACGAAGGAAAAAAAGAGGAAAAAAAATTGAAATTTCGCTAAAATTATTCGTTTTTCTTGCTTTTTTCGGTGAAATCTCGATAAAATAAGGAAAATTAAGGGAAAAAAGAGGATAAAAATTGATATTTCGCTAAAATTATTCGTTTTACTTGCTTTTTTTCGGTCAAATCTCATTAAATGAGGAGAACGAAGGAAAAAAAGAGGAAAAAAAATTGAAATTTCGCTAAAATTATTCGTTTTTCTTGCTTTTTTTCGGAAAAATCTCGATAAAATAAGGAAAATTAAGCTAAAAAAAGAGGATAAAAATCGAAATTTCGCTAAAATTATTCGTTTTTCTTGCTTTTTTCAAGCAAATCTCGATAAAATAAGGAAAATTAAGGGAAAAAAAGAGGAAAAGAATTGAAATTTCGCTAAAGTTACTCGTTTTTCTTGCTTTTTTTCGGTCAAATCTTGATAAAATAAGGAAAATTAAGAGAAAAAAAGAGGAAAAAAATTGAATTTCGCTAAAATTATTCGTTTTTCTTGCTTTTTTTCGGTCAAATCTCGTTAAATGAGGAGAATGAAGGAAAAACAGAGGAAAAAAATTGAAATTTCGCTAAAATTATTCGTTTTTCTTGCTTTTTTCAAGCAAATCCTGATAAAATAAGGAAAATTAAGGGAAAAAAAGAGGATAAATATTGAAATTTCGCTAAAGTTACTCGTTTTTCTTGCTTTTTTTCGGTCAAATCTTGATAAAATAAGGAAAATTAAGGGAAAAAAAGAGGAAAAAAATTGAAATTTATCTAAAATTATTCGTTTTTCTTGCTTTTTTTCGGTCAAATCTCGTTAAATGAGGAGAATGAAGGAAAAACAGAGGAAAAAAATTGAAACTTCGCTAAAATTATTCGTTTTTCTTGCTTTTTTTCGGTCAAATCTCGATAAAATAAGGAAAATTAAGGGTAAAAAAGAGGAAAAAAATTGAAATTTCGATCAAATTATTCGTTTTTCTTCCTTTTTTCGGTCAAATCTCGATAAAATAAGAAAAATTAAGGGAAAAAAAGAGGAAAAAAATTGAAATTTCGCTAAAATTATTCGTTTTTCTTGCTTTTTTCGGTCAAATCTCGATAAAATAAGGAAAATTAAGGGTAAAAAAGAGGAAAAAAATTGAAATTTCGATCAAATTATTCGTTTTTCTTCCTTTTTTCGGTAAAATCTCGATAAAATAAGAAAAATTAAGTGAAAAAAAAGAGGATAAATATTGATATTTCGCTAATATTATTCGTTTTTCTGGCTTTTTTTGGTCGAATCTCGATAAAATCAGGAAAATTAATGAAAAAAAGAGGAAAAAAATTGAAATTTCGCTAAAATTATTAGTTTTTCTTGGATTTTTCGGTGAAATCTCGATAAAATAAGGAAAATTAAGGGAAAAAAGAGGATAAAAATTGATATTTCGCTAAAATAATTCGTTTTTCTTGCTTTTTTCGGTCAAATTTCATTAAATGAGGAGAACGAAGGAAAAAAAGAAGAAAAAAAATTGAAATTTCGCTAAAATTATTCGTTTTTCTTGCTTTTTTTCGGAAAAATCTCGATAAAATAAGGAAAATTAAGGGAAAAAAAGAGGAAAAAAATTGAAATTTCGCTAAAATTATTCGTTTTTCTTGCTTTTTTCGGTCAAATCTCGTTAAATGAGGAGAATGAAGGAAAAAAAGAGGAAAAATATAAATTTCGCTAAAATTAATTGTTTTTCTTGCTTTTTTCGGTCAAATCTCGAAAAAATAAGGAAAATTAAGGGAAAAAAAGAGGAAAAAAATTGAAATTTCGCTAAAGTTACTCGTTTTTCTTGCTTTTTTCGGTCAAATCTTGATAAAATAAGGAAAATTAAGGGTAAAAAAGAGGAAAAAAATTGAAATTTCGATCAAATTATTCGTTTTTCTTCCTTTTTTCGGTCAAATCTCGATAAAATAAGGAAAATTAAGGGAAAAAAAAGAGGATAAATATTGATATTTCGCTAACATTATTCGTTTTTCTGGATTTTTTTGGTCGAATCTCGATAAAATCAGGAAAATCAAGGGAAAAAAGAAGATAAAAATTGATATTTCGCTAAAATTATTCGTTTTTCTTGCTTTTTTTCGGTCAAATCTCGATAAAATAAGGAAA
Organism: Sympetrum striolatum; assembly: GCA_947579665.1. Classification (NCBI taxonomy): domain Eukaryota; kingdom Metazoa; phylum Arthropoda; class Insecta; order Odonata; family Libellulidae; genus Sympetrum; species Sympetrum striolatum. The sequence continues at coordinate 5,882 of CANPUZ010000086.1, forward strand.
ATTAATGAAAAAAAGAGGAAAAAAATTGAAATTTCGCTAAAATTATTAGTTTTTCTTGGATTTTTCGGTGAAATCTCGATTAAATAAGGAAAATTAAGGGAAAAAAGAGGATAAAAATTGATATTTCGCTAAATTTATTCGTTTTTCTTGCTTTTTTTCGGTCAAATCTCATTAAAAGAGGAGAACGAAGGAAAAAATGAGGAAAAAAAATTGAAATTTCGCTAAAATTATTCGTTTTTCTTGCTTTTTTCGGTCAAATCTCGTTAAATGAGGAGAATGAAGGAAAAAAAGAGGAAAAAAATTGAAATTTCGCTAAAATTATTCGTTTTTCTTGCTTTTTTCGGTCAAATCTCATTAAATGAGGAGAATGAAGGAAAAAAAGAGGAAAAAAATTGAAATTTCGCTAAAATTATTCGTTTTTCTTGCTTTTTTCGGTCAAATCTCGAAAAAATAAGGAAAATTAAGGGAAAAAAAGAGGAAAAAAATTGAAATTTCGCTAAAGTTACTCGTTTTTCTTGCTTTTTTCGGTCAAATCTTGATAAAATAAGCAAAATTAAGGGAAAAAAAGAGGAAAAAAATTGAAATTTCGCTAAAATTATTCGTTTTTCTTGCTTATTTCAAGCAAATCTCGATAAAATAAGGAAAATTAAGGGAAAAAAAGAGGAAAAAAATTGAAATTTCGCTAATGTTACTCGTTTTTCTTGCTTTTTTCGGTCAAATCTTGATAAAGCAAGGAAAATTAAGGGAAAAAAAGAGGAAAAAAATTGAAATTTATCTTAAATTATTCGTTTTTCTTGCTTTTTTCGGTCAAATCTCGTTAAATGAGGAGAATGAAGGAAAAACAGAGGAAAAAAATTGAAACTTCGCTAAAATTATTCGTTTTTCTTGCTTTTTTCGGTCAAATCTCGATAAAATAAGGAAAATTAAGGGTAAAAAAGAGGAAAAAAATTGAAATTTCGATCAAATTATTCGTTTTTCTTCCTTTTTTCGGTCAAATCTCGATAAAATAAGGAAAATTAAGGGAAAAAAAGGGGAAAAAAATTTAAATTTCGCTAAAATTATTTGTTTTTCTTGCTTTTTTCGGTCAAATCTCGATAAAATAAGGAAAATTAAGGGTAAAAAAGAGGAAAAAAATTGAAATTTCGATCAAATTATTCGTTTTTCTTCCTTTTTTCGGTAAAATCTCGATAAAATAAGGAAAATTAAGGGAAAAAAAGAGGATAAATATTGATATTTCGCTAAAATTATTCGTTTTTCTGGCTTTTTTTGGTCGAATCTCGATAAAATCAGGAAAATCAAGGGAAAAAAGAAGATAAAAATTGATATTTCGCTAAAATTATTCGTTTTTCTTGCTTTTTTCGGTCAAATCTCGATAAAATAAGGAAAATTAATGAAAAAAAGAGGAAAAAAATTGAAATTTCGCTAAAATTATTAGTTTTTCTTGGATTTTTCGGTGAAATCTCGATAAAATAAGGAAAATTAAGGGAAAAAAGAGGATAAAAATTGATATTTCGCTAAAATTATTCGTTTTTCTTGCTTTTTTCGGTCAAATTTCATTAAATGAGGAGAACGAAGGAAAAAAAGAAGAAAAAAAATTGAAATTCCGCTAAAATTATTCGTTTTTCTTGCTTTTTTCGGAAAAATCTCGATAAAATAAGGAAAATTAAGGGAAAAAAAGAGGAAAAAAATTGAAATTTCGCTATAATTATTCGTTTTTCTTGCTTTTTTCGGTCAAATCTCGTTAAATGAGGAGAATGAAGGAAAAAAAGAGGAAAAATATAAATTTCGCTAAAATTATTCGTTTTTCTTGCTTTTTTCGGTCAAATCTCGAAAAAATAAGGAAAATTAAGGGAAAAAAAGAGGAAAAATATTGATATTTCGCTAACATTATTCGTTTTTCTGGATTTTTTTGGTCGAATCTCGATAAAATCAGGAAAATCAAGGGAAAAAAGAAGATAAAAATTGATATTTCGCTAAAATTATTCGTTTTTCTTGCTTTTTTTGGTCAAATCTCGATAAAATAAGGAAAATTAATGAAAAAAAGAGGAAAAAAATTGAAATTTCGCTAAAATTATTAGTTTTTCTTGGATTTTTCGGTGAAATCTCGATTAAATAAGGAAAATTAAGGGAAAAAAGAGGATAAAAATTGATATTTCGCTAAATTTATTCGTTTTTCTTGCTTTTTTCGGTCAAATCTCATTAAATGAGGAGAACGAAGGAAAAATGAGGAAAAAAAATTGAAATTTCGCTAAATTTATTCGTTTTTCTTGCTTTTTTCGGTCAAATCTCATTAAAAGAGGAGAACGAAGGAAAAAATGAGGAAAAAAAATTGAAATTTCGCTAAAATTATTCGTTTTTCTTGCTTTTTTCGGTCAAATCTCGTTAAATGAGGAGAATGAAGGAAAAAAAGAGGAAAAAAATTGAAATTTCGCTAAAATTATTCGTTTTTCTTGCTTTTTTCGGTCAAATCTCATTAAATGAGGAGAATGAAGGAAAAAAAGAGGAAAAAAATTGAAATTTCGCTAAAATTATTCGTTTTTCTTGCTTTTTTCGGTCAAATCTCGAAAAAATAAGGAAAATTAAGGGAAAAAAAGAGGAAAAAAATTGAAATTTCGCTAAAGTTACTCGTTTTTCTTGCTTTTTTCGGTCAAATCTTGATAAAATAAGCAAAATTAAGGGAAAAAAAGAGGAAAAAAATTGAAATTTCGCTAAAATTATTCGTTTTTCTTGCTTATTTCAAGCAAATCTCGATAAAATAAGGAAAATTAAGGGAAAAAAAGAGGAAAAAAATTGAAATTTCGCTAATGTTACTCGTTTTTCTTGCTTTTTTCGGTCAAATCTTGATAAAGCAAGGAAAATTAAGGGAAAAAAAGAGGAAAAAAATTGAAATTTATCTTAAATTATTCGTTTTTCTTGCTTTTTTCGGTCAAATCTCGTTAAATGAGGAGAATGAAGGAAAAACAGAGGAAAAAAATTGAAACTTCGCTAAAATTATTCGTTTTTCTTGCTTTTTTCGGTCAAATCTCGATAAAATAAGGAAAATTAAGGGTAAAAAAGAGGAAAAAAATTGAAATTTCGATCAAATTATTCGTTTTTCTTCCTTTTTTCGGTCAAATCTCGATAAAATAAGGAAAATTAAGGGAAAAAAAGAGGAAAAAAATTGAAATTTCGCTAAAATTATTTGTTTTTCTTGCTTTTTTCGGTCAAATCTCGATAAAATAAGGAAAATTAAGGGTAAAAAAGAGGAAAAAAATTGAAATTTCGATCAAATTATTCGTTTTTCTTCCTTTTTTCGGTAAAATCTCGATAAAATAAGGAAAATTAAGGGAAAAAAAGAGGATAAATATTGATATTTCGCTAAAATTATTCGTTTTTCTGGCTTTTTTTGGTCGAATCTCGATAAAATCAGGAAAATCAAGGGAAAAAAGAAGATAAAAATTGATATTTCGCTAAAATTATTCGTTTTTCTTGCTTTTTTCGGTCAAATCTCGATAAAATAAGGAAAATTAATGAAAAAAAGAGGAAAAAAATTGAAATTTCGCTAAAATTATTAGTTTTTCTTGGATTTTTCGGTGAAATCTCGATAAAATAAGGAAAATTAAGGGAAAAAAGAGGATAAAAATTGATATTTCGCTAAAATTATTCGTTTTTCTTGCTTTTTTCGGTCAAATTTCATTAAATGAGGAGAACGAAGGAAAAAAAGAAGAAAAAAAATTGAAATTCCGCTAAAATTATTCGTTTTTCTTGCTTTTTTCGGAAAAATCTCGATAAAATAAGGAAAATTAAGGGAAAAAAAGAGGAAAAAAATTGAAATTTCGCTAAAATTATTCGTTTTTCTTGCTTTTTTCGGTCAAATCTCGTTAAATGAGGAGAATGAAGGAAAAAAAGAGGAAAAATATAAATTTCGCTAAAATTATTCGTTTTTCTTGCTTTTTTCGGTCAAATCTCGAAAAAATAAGGAAAATTAAGGGAAAAAAAGAGGAAAAAAATTGAAATTTCGCTAAAGTTACTCGTTTTTCTTGCTTTTTTCGGTCAAATCTTGATAAAATAAGGAAAATTAAGGGTAAAAAAGAGGAAAAAAATTGAAATTTCGATCAAATTATTCGTTTTTCTTCCTTTTTTCGGTCAAATCTCGATAAAATAAGGAAAATTAAGGGAAAAAAAAGAGGATAAATATTGATATTTCGCTAACATTATTCGTTTTTCTGGATTTTTTTGGTCGAATCTCGATAAAATCAGGAAAATCAAGGGAAAAAAGAAGATAAAAATTGATATTTCGCTAAAATTATTCGTTTTTCTTGCTTTTTTTGGTCAAATCTCGATAAAATAAGGAAAATTAATGAAAAAAAGAGGAAAAAAATTGAAATTTCGCTAAAATTATTAGTTTTTCTTGGATTTTTCGGTGAAATCTCGATTAAATAAGGAAAATTAAGGGAAAAAAGAGGATAAAAATTGATATTTCGCTAAATTTATTCGTTTTTCTTGCTTTTTTCGGTCAAATCTCATTAAATGAGGAGAACGAAGGAAAAATGAGGAAAAAAAATTGAAATTTCGCTAAAATTATTCGTTTTTCTTGCTTTTTTCGGTCAAATCTCGTTAAATGAGGAGAATGAAGGAAAAAAAGAGGAAAAAAATTGAAATATCGCTAAAATTATTCGTTTTTCTTGCTTTTTTCGGTCAAATCTCGTTAAATGAGGAGAATGAAGGAAAAAAGAGGAAAAAAATTGAAATTTCGCTAAAATTTTTCGTTTTTCTTGCTTTTTTCGGTCAAATCTCGAAAAAATAAGGAAAATTAAGGGAAAAAAAGAGGAAAAAAATTGAAATTTCGCTAAAATTATTCGTTTTTCTGGCTTTTTTTGGTCGAATCTCGATAAAATCAGGAAAATCAAGGGAAAAAAGAAGATAAAAATTGATATTTCGCTAAAATTATTCGTTTTTCTTGCTTTTTTCGGTCAAATCTCGATAAAATAAGGAAAATTAATGAAAAAAAGAGGAAAAAAATTGAAATTTCGCTAAAATTATTAGTTTTTCTTGGATTTTTCGGTGAAATCTCGATAAAATAAGGAAAATTAAGGGAAAAAAGAGGATAAAAATTGATATTTCGCTAAATTTATTCGTTTTTCTTGCTTTTTTCGGTCAAATCTCATTAAATGAGGAGAACGAAGGAAAAAAAGAGGAAAAAAAATTGAAATTTCGCTAAAATTATTCGTTTTTCTTGCTTTTTTCGGAAAAATCTCGATAAAATAAGGAAAATTAGGGGAAAAAAGAGGAAAAAAATTGAAATTTCGCTAAAATTATTCGTTTTTCTTGCTTTTTTCGGTCAAATCTCGCTAAATGAGGAGAATGAAGGAAAAAAAGAGGAAAAAAATTGAAATTTCGCTAAAATTATTCGATTTTCTTGTTTTTTTGGTCAAATCTCGAAAAAATAAGGAAAATTAAGGGAAAAAAGGAGGAAAAAAATTGAAATTTCGCTAAAGTTACTCGTTTTTCTTGCTTTTTTCGGTCAAATCTTGATAAAATAAGGAAAATTAAGGGAAAAAAAGATGAAAAAAATTGAAATTTCGCTAAAATTATTCGTTTTTCTTGCTTTTTTCGGTCAAATCTCGATAAAATAGGGAAAATTAAGGGTAAAAAAGAGAAAAAAATTGAAATTTCGATCAAATTATTCGTTTTTCTTCCTTTTTTCGGTCAAATCTCGATAAAATAAGGAAAATTAAGGGAAAAAAAAGAGGATAAATATTGATATTTCGCTAAAATTATTCGTTTTTCTGGCTTTTTTTGGTCGAATCTCGATAAAATCAGGAAAATCAAGGGAAAAAAGAAGATAAAAATTGATATTTCGCTAAAATTATTCGTTTTTCTTGCTTTTTTCGGTCAAATCTCGATAAAATAAGGAAAATTAATGAAAAAAAGAGGAAAAAAATTGAAATTTCGCTAAAATTATTAGTTTTTCTTGGATTTTTCGGTGAAATCTCGATAAAATAAGGAAAATTAAGGGAAAAAAGAGGATAAAAATTGATATTTCGCTAAATTTATTCGTTTTTCTTGCTTTTTTCGGTCAAATCTCATTAAATGAGGAGAACGAAGGAAAAAAAGAGGAAAAAAAATTGAAATTTCGCTAAAATTATTCGTTTTTCTTGCTTTTTTCGGAAAAATGTCGATAAAATAAGGAAAATTAAGGGAGAAAAAGAGGAAAAAAATTGAAATTTCACTAAAATTATTCGTTTTTCTTGCTTTTTTCGGTCAAATCTCGTTAAATGAGGAGAATGAAGGAAAAAAAGAGGAAAAAAATTGAAATTTCGCTAAAGTTACTCGTTTATCTTGCTTTTTTCGGTCAAATCTTGATAAAATAAGGAAAATTAAGGGAAAAAAAGAGGAAAAAAATTGAAATTTCGCTAAAATTATTCGTTTTTCTTGCTTTTTTCGGTCAAATCTTGATAAAATAAGGAAAATTAAGGGTAAAAAAGAGAAAAAAATTGAAATTTCGATCAAATTATTCGTTTTTCTTCCTTTTTTTGGTCAAATCTCGATAAAATAAGGAAAATTAAGGGAAAAAAAGATGAAAAAAATTGAAATTTCGCTAAAATTATTCGTTTTTCTTGCTTTTTTCGGTCAAATCTCGTTAAATGAGTAGAATGAAGGAAAAAAAGAGGAAAAAAATTGAAATTTCGCTAAAATTATTCGTTTTTCTTGCTTTTTTCGGTCAAATCTCGAAAAAATAAGGAAAATTAAGGGAAAAAAAAGAGGATAAATATTGATATTTCGCTAAAATTATTCGTTTTTCTTGCTTTTTTCGGTCAAATCTCATTAAATGAGGAGAACGAAGGAAAAAAAGAGGAAAAAAAAATTGAAATTTCGCTAAAATTATTCGTTTTTCTTGCTTTTTTCGGAAAAATCTCGTTAAATGAGGAGAATGAAGGAAAAAAAGAGGAAAAAAATTGAAATTTCGCAAAAATTATTCGTTTTTCTTGCTTTTTTCGGTCAAATCTCGAAAAAATAAGGAAAATTAAGGGATAAAAGGAGGAAAAAAATTGAAATTTCGCTAAAGTTACTCGTTTTTCTTGCTTTTTTCGGTCAAATCTTGATAAAATAAGGAAAATTAAGGGAAAAAAAGAGGAAAAAAATTGAAATTTCGCTAAAATTATTCGTTTTTCTTGCTTTTTTCGGTCAAATCTTGATAAAATAAGGAAAATTAAGGGTAAAAAAGAGAAAAAAATTGAAATTTCGATCAAATTATTCGTTTTTCTTCCTTTTTTCGGTCAAATCTCGATAAAATAAGGAAAATTAAGGGAAAAAAAGATGAAAAAAATTGAAATTTCGCTAAAATTATTCGTTTTTCTTGCTTTTTTCGGTCAAATCTCAAAAAAATATAGAAAATTAAGGGAAAAAAAAGAGGATAAATATTGATATTTCGCTAAAATTATTCGTTTTTCTTGCTTTTTTCGGTCAAATCTCATTAAATGAGGAGAACGAAGGAAAAAAAGAGGAAAAAAAAATTGAAATTTCGCTAATATTATTCGTTTTTCTTGCTTTTTTCGGAAAAATCTCGATAAAATAAGGAAAATTAAGGGAAAAAAAGAGGAAAAAAATTGAAATTTCGCTAAAATTATTCGTTTTTCTTGCTTTTTTCGGTCAAATCTCATTAAATGAGGAGAACGAAGGAAAAAAAGAGGAAAAAAAATTGAAATTTCGCTAAAATTATTTGTTTTTCTTGCTTTTTTCGGAAAAATCTCGATAAAATAAGGAAAATTAAGGGAAAAAAAGAGGATAAAAATCGAAATTTCGCTAAAATTATTCGTTTTTCTTGCTTTTTTCAAGCAAATCTCGATAAAATAAGGAAAATTAAGGGAAAAAAAGAGGAAAAAAATTGAAATTTCGCTGAAGTTACTCGTTTTTCTTGCTTTTTTCGGTCAAATCTTGATAAAATAAGGAAAATTAAGGGAAGAAAAGAGGAAAAAAATTGAAATTTCGCTAAAATTATTCGTTTTTCTTGCTTTTTTCGGTCAAATCTCGTTAAATGAGGAGAATGAAGGAAAAACAGAGGAAAAAAAATGAAATTTCGCTAAAATTATTCGTTTTTCTTGCTTTCTTCAAGCAAATCTCGATAAAATAAGGAAAATTAAGGGAAAAAAAGAGGAAAAAAATTGAAATTTCGCTAAAATTATTCGTTTTTCTTGCTTTTTTCGGTCAAATCTCGATAAAATAAGGAAAATTAATGAAAAAAAGAGGAAAAAAATTGAAATTTCGCTAAAATTATTAGTTTTTCTTGGATTTTTCGGTGAAATCTCGATAAAATAAGGAAAATTAAGGGAAAAAAGAGGATAAAAATTGATATTTCGCTAAATTTATTCGTTTTTCTTGCTTTTTTCGGTCAAATCTCATTAAATGAGGAGAACGAAGGAAAAAAAGAGGAAAAAAAATTGAAATTTCGCTAAAATTATTCGTTTTTCTTGCTTTTTTCGGAAAAATGTCGATAAAATAAGGAAAATTAAGGGAGAAAAAGAGGAAAAAAATTGAAATTTCACTAAAATTATTCGTTTTTCTTGCTTTTTTCGGTCAAATCTCGTTAAATGAGGAGAATGAAGGAAAAAAAGAGGAAAAAAATTGAAATTTCGCTAAAGTTACTCGTTTTTCTTGCTTTTTTCGGTCAAATCTTGATAAAATAAGGAAAATTAAGGGAAAAAAAGAGGAAAAAAATTGAAATTTCGCTAAAATTATTCGTTTTTCTTGCTTTTTTCGGTCAAATCTTGATAAAATAAGGAAAATTAAGGGTAAAAAAGAGAAAAAAATTGAAATTTCGATCAAATTATTCGTTTTTCTTCCTTTTTTTGGTCAAATCTCGATAAAATAAGGAAAATTAAGGGAAAAAAAGATGAAAAAAATTGAAATTTCGCTAAAATTATTCGTTTTTCTTGCTTTTTTCGGTCAAATCTCGTTAAATGAGTAGAATGAAGGAAAAAAAGAGGAAAAAAATTGAAATTTCGCAAAAATTATTCGTTTTTCTTGCTTTTTTCGGTCAAATCTCGAAAAAATAAGGAAAATTAAGGGATAAAAGGAGGAAAAAAATTGAAATTTCGCTAAAGTTACTCGTTTTTCTTGCTTTTTTCGGTCAAATCTTGATAAAATAAGGAAAATTAAGGGAAAAAAAGAGGAAAAAAATTGAAATTTCGCTAAAATTATTCGTTTTTCTTGCTTTTTTCGGTCAAATCTTGATAAAATAAGGAAAATTAAGGGTAAAAAAGAGAAAAAAATTGAAATTTCGATCAAATTATTCGTTTTTCTTCCTTTTTTCGGTCAAATCTCGATAAAATAAGGAAAATTAAGGGAAAAAAAGATGAAAAAAATTGAAATTTCGCTAAAATTATTCGTTTTTCTTGCTTTTTTCGGTCAAATCTCGAAAAAATAAGGAAAATTAAGGGAAAAAAAAGAGGATAAATATTGATATTTCGCTAAAATTATTCGTTTTTCTTGCTTTTTTCGGTCAAATCTCATTAAATGAGGAGAACGAAGGAAAAAAAGAGGAAAAAAAAATTGAAATTTCGCTAATATTATTCGTTTTTCTTGCTTTTTTCGGAAAAATCTCGATAAAATAAGGAAAATTAAGGGAAAAAAAGAGGAAAAAAATTGAAATTTCGCTAAAATTATTCGTTTTTCTTGCTTTTTTCGGTCAAATCTCATTAAATGAGGAGAACGAAGGAAAAAAAGAGGAAAAAAAATTGAAATTTCGCTAAAATTATTTGTTTTTCTTGCTTTTTTCGGAAAAATCTCGATAAAATAAGGAAAATTAAGGGAAAAAAAGAGGATAAAAATCGAAATTTCGCTAAAATTATTCGTTTTTCTTGCTTTTTTCAAGCAAATCTCGATAAAATAAGGAAAATTAAGGGAAAAAAAGAGGAAAAAAATTGAAATTTCGCTGAAGTTACTCGTTTTTCTTGCTTTTTTCGGTCAAATCTTGATAAAATAAGGAAAATTAAGGGAAGAAAAGAGGAAAAAAATTGAAATTTCGCTAAAATTATTCGTTTTTCTTGCTTTTTTCGGTCAAATCTCGTTAAATGAGGAGAATGAAGGAAAAACAGAGGAAAAAAAATGAAATTTCGCTAAAATTATTCGTTTTTCTTGCTTTCTTCAAGCAAATCTCGATAAAATAAGGAAAATTAAGGGAAAAAAAGAGGAAAAAAATTGAAATTTCGCTAAAGTTACTCGTTTTTCTTGCTTTTTTCGGTCAAATCTTGATAAAATAAGGAAAATTAAGGGAAAAAAACAGGAAAAAAATTGAAATTTCGCTAAAATTATTCGTTTTTCTTGCTTTTTTCGGTCAAATCTCGTTAAATGAGGAGAATGAAGGAAAAAAAGAGGAAAAAAATTGATATTTCGCTAAAATTATTAGTTTTTCTTGGATTTTTCGGTGAAATCTCGATAAAATAAGGAAAATTAAGGGAAAAAAGAGGATAAAAATTGATATTTCGCTAAATTTATTCGTTTTTCTTGCTTTTTTCGGTCAAATCTCATTAAATGAGGAGAACGAAGGAAAAAATGAGGAAAAAAAATTGAAATTTCGCTAAAATTATTCGTTTTTCTTGCTTTTTTCGGTCAAATCTCGTTAAATGAGGAGAATGAAGGAAAAAAAGAGGAAAAAAATTGAAATTTCGCTAAAATTATTCGTTTTTCTTGCTTTTTTCGGTCAAATCTCGTTAAATGAGGAGAATGAAGGAAAAAAAGAGGAAAAAAATTGAAATTTCGCTAAAATTATTCGTTTTTCTTGCTTTTTTCGGTCAAATCTCGAAAAAATAAGGAAAATTAAGGGAAAAAAAGAGGAAAAAAATTGAAATTTCGCTAAAGTTACTCGTTTTTCTTGCTTTTTTCGGTCAAATCTTGATAAAATAAGGAAAATTAAGGGAAAAAAAGAGGAAAAAAATTTAAATTTCGCTAAAATTATTCGTTTTTCTTGCTTTTTTAGGTCAAATCTCGTTAAATGAGGAGAATGAAGGAAAAAAAGAGGAAAAAAATTGAAATTTCGCTAAAATTTTTCGTTTTTCTTGCTTTTTTCGGTCAAATCTCGAAAAAATAAGGAAAATTAAGGGAAAAAAAGAGGAAAAAAATTGAAATTTCGCAAAAGTAACTCGTTTTTCTTGCTTTTTTCGGTCAAATCTTGATAAAATAAGGAAAATTAAGGGAACAAAAGAGGAAAAAAATTGAAATTTCGCTAAAATTATTCGTTTTTCTTGCTTTTTTATGTCAAATCTCGATAAAATAAGGAAAATTAAGGGTAAAAAAGAGGAAAAAAATTGAAATTTCGATCAAATTATTCGTTTTTCTTCCTTTTTTCGGTCAAATCACGATAAAATAAGGAAAATTAAGGGAAAAAAAAGAGGATAAATATTGATATTTCGCTAAAATTATTCGTTTTTCTTGCTTTTTTCGGTCAAATCTCATGAGGAGAACGAAGGAAAAAAAGAGGAAAAAAATTGAAATTTCGATCAAATTATTCGTTTTTCTTGCTTTTTTCGGAAAAATCTCGATAAAATAAGGAAAATTAAGGGAAAAAAAGAGGAAAAAAATTGAAATTTCGCTAAAATTATTCGTTTTTCTTGCTTTTTTCGGTCAAATCTCGTTAAATGAGGAGAATGAAGGAAAAAAAGAGGAAAAATATAAATTTCGCTAAAATTATTCGTTTTTCTTGCTTTTTTCGGTCAAATCTCGAAAAAATAAGGAAAATTAAAGAAAAAAAGAGGAAAAAAATTGAAATTTCGCTAAAGTTACTCGTTTTTCTTGCTTTTTTCGGTCAAATCTTGATAAAATAAGGAAAATTAAGGGAAAAAAAGAGGAAAAAAATTGAAATTTCGCTAAAATTATTCGTTTTTCTTGCTTTTTTCGGTCAAATCTCGATAAAATAAGGAAAATTAAGGGTAAAAAAGAGGAAAAAAATTGAAATTTCGATCAAATTATTCGTTTTTCTTCCTTTTTTCGGTCAAATCTCGATAAAATAAGGAAAATTAAGGGGAAAAAAAGAGGATAAATATTGATATTTCGCTAAAATTATTCGTTTTTCTGGCTTTTTTTGGTCGAATCTCGATAAAATCAGGAAAATCAAGGGAAAAAAGAAGATAAAAATTGATATTTCGCTAAAATTATTCGTTTTTCTTGCTTTTTTCGGTCAAATCTCGATAAAATAAGGAAAATTAATGAAAAAAAGAGGAAAAAAATTGAAATTTCGCTAAAATTATTAGTTTTTCTTGGATTTTTCGGTGAAATCTCGATAAAATAAGGAAAATTAAGGGAAAAAAGAGGATAAAAATTGATATTTCGCTAAATTTATTCGTTTTTCTTGCTTTTTTCGGTCAAATCTCATTAAATGAGGAGAACGAAGGAAAAAAAGAGGAAAAAAAATTGAAATTTCGCTAAAATTATTCGTTTTTCTTGCTTTTTTCGGAAAAATCTCGATAAAATAAGGAAAATTAGGGGAAAAAAGAGGAAAAAAATTGAAATTTCGCTAAAATTATTCGTTTTTCTTGCTTTTTTCGGTCAAATCTCGCTAAATGAGGAGAATGAAGGAAAAAAAGAGGAAAAAAATTGAAATTTCGCTAAAATTATTCGTTTTTCTTGCTTTTTTCGGTCAAATCTCGAAAAAATAAGGAAAATTAAGGGAAAAAAGGAGGAAAAAAATTGAAATTTCGCTAAAGTTACTCGTTTTTCTTGCTTTTTTCGGTCAAATCTTGATAAAATAAGGAAAATTAAGGGAAAAAAAGATGAAAAAAATTGAAATTTCGCTAAAATTATTCGTTTTTCTTGCTTTTTTCGGTCAAATCTCGATAAAATAAGGAAAATTAAGGGTAAAAAAGAGAAAAAAATTGAAATTTCGATCAAATTATTCGTTTTTCTTCCTTTTTTCGGTCAAATCTCGATAAAATAAGGAAAATTAAGGGAAAAAAAAGAGGATAAATATTGATATTTCGCTAAAATTATTCGTTTTTCTGGCTTTTTTTGGTCGAATCTCGATAAAATCAGGAAAATCAAGGGAAAAAAGAAGATAAAAATTGATATTTCGCTAAAATTATTCGTTTTTCTTGCTTTTTTCGGTCAAATCTCGATAAAATAAGGAAAATTAATGAAAAAAAGAGGAAAAAAATTGAAATTTCGCTAAAATTATTAGTTTTTCTTGGATTTTTCGGTGAAATCTCGATAAAATAAGGAAAATTAAGGGAAAAAAGAGGATAAAAATTGATATTTCGCTAAATTTATTCGTTTTTCTTGCTTTTTTCGGTCAAATCTCATTAAATGAGGAGAACGAAGGAAAAAAAGAGGAAAAAAAATTGAAATTTCGCTAAAATTATTCGTTTTTCTTGCTTTTTTCGGAAAAATGTCGATAAAATAAGGAAAATTAAGGGAGAAAAAGAGGAAAAAAATTGAAATTTCGCTAAAATTATTCGTTTTTCTTGCTTTTTTCGGTCAAATCTCGTTAAATGAGGAGAATGAAGGAAAAAAAGAGGAAAAAAATTGAAATTTCGCTAAAATTATTCGTTTTTCTTGCTTTTTTCGGTCAAATCTCGCTAAATGAGGAGAATGAAGGAAAAAAAGAGGAAAAAAATTGAAATTTCGCTAAAATTATTCGTTTTTCTTGCTTTTTTCGGTCAAATCTCGAAAAAATAAGGAAAATTAAGGGAAAAAAGGAGGAAAAAAATTGAAATTTCGCTAAAGTTACTCGTTTTTCTTGCTTTTTTCGGTCAAATCTTGATAAAATAAGGAAAATTAAGGGAAAAAAAGATGAAAAAAATTGAAATTTCGCTAAAATTATTCGTTTTTCTTGCTTTTTTCGGTCAAATCTCGATAAAATAAGGAAAATTAAGGGTAAAAAAGAGAAAAAAATTGAAATTTCGATCAAATTATTCGTTTTTCTTCCTTTTTTCGGTCAAATCTCGATAAAATAAGGAAAATTAAGGGAAAAAAAAGAGGATAAATATTGATATTTCGCTAAAATTATTCGTTTTTCTGGCTTTTTTTGGTCGAATCTCGATAAAATCAGGAAAATCAAGGGAAAAAAGAAGATAAAAATTGATATTTCGCTAAAATTATTCGTTTTTCTTGCTTTTTTCGGTCAAATCTCGATAAAATAAGGAAAATTAATGAAAAAAAGAGGAAAAAAATTGAAATTTCGCTAAAATTATTAGTTTTTCTTGGATTTTTCGGTGAAATCTCGATAAAATAAGGAAAATTAAGGGAAAAAAGAGGATAAAAATTGATATTTCGCTAAATTTATTCGTTTTTCTTGCTTTTTTCGGTCAAATCTCATTAAATGAGGAGAACGAAGGAAAAAAAGAGGAAAAAAAATTGAAATTTCGCTAAAATTATTCGTTTTTCTTGCTTTTTTCGGAAAAATGTCGATAAAATAAGGAAAATTAAGGGAGAAAAAGAGGAAAAAAATTGAAATTTCGCTAAAATTATTCGTTTTTCTTGCTTTTTTCGGTCAAATCTCGTTAAATGAGGAGAATGAAGGAAAAAAAGAGGAAAAAAATTGAAATTTCGCAAAAATTATTCGTTTTTCTTGCTTTTTTCGATCAAATCTCGAAAAAATAAGGAAAATTAAGGGATAAAAGGAGGAAAAAAATTGAAATTTCGCTATAGTTACTCGTTTTTCTTGCTTTTTTCGGTCAAATCTTGATAAAATAAGGAAAATTAAGGGAAAAAAAGAGGAAAAAAATTGAAATTTCGCTAAAATTATTCGTTTTTCTTGCTTTTTTCGGTCAAATCTTGATAAAATAAGGAAAATTAAGGGTAAAAAAGAGAAAAAAATTGAAATTTCGATCAAATTATTCGTTTTTCTTCCTTTTTTCGGTCAAATCTCGATAAAATAAGGAAAATTAAGGGAAAAAAAGATGAAAAAAATTGAAATTTCGCTAAAATTATTCGTTTTTCTTGCTTTTTTCGGTCAAATCTCGTTAAATGAGTAGAATGAAGGAAAAAAAGAGGAAAAAAATTGAAATTTCGCTAAAATTATTCGTTTTTCTTGCTTTTTTCGGTCAAATCTCGAAAAAATAAGGAAAATTAAGGGAAAAAAAAGAGGATAAATATTGATATTTCGCTAAAATTATTCGTTTTTCTTGCTTTTTTCGGTCAAATCTCATTAAATGAGGAGAACGAACGAAAAAAAGAGGAAAAAAAAATTGAAATTTCGCTAAAATTATTCGTTTTTCTTGCTTTTTTGGGAAAAATCTCGATAAAATAAGGAAAATTAAGGGAAAAAAAGAGGAAAAAAATTGAAATTTCGCTAAAATTATTCGTTTTTCTTGCTTTTTTCGGTCAAATCTCATTAAATGAGGAGAACGAAGGAAAAAAAGAGGAAAAAAAATTGAAATTTCGCTAAAATTATTTGTTTTTCTTGCTTTTTTCGGTCAAATCTCGTTAAATGAGGAGAATGAAGGAAAAAAAGAGGAAAAAAATTGAAATTTCGCAAAAATTATTCGTTTTTCTTGCTTTTTTCGGTCAAATCTAGAAAAAATAAGGAAAATTAAGGGATAAAAGGAGGAAAAAAATTGAAATTTCGCTAAAGTTAATCGTTTTTCTTGCTTTTTTCGGTCAAATCTTGATAAAATAAGGAAAATTAAGGGAAAAAAAGAGGAAAAAAATTGAAATTTCGCTAAAATTATTCGTTTTTCTTGCTTTTTTCGGTCAAATCTTGATAAAATAAGGAAAATTAAGGGTAAAAAAGAGAAAAAAATTGAAATTTCGATCAAATTATTCGTTTTTCTTCCTTTTTTCGGTCAAATCTCGATAAAATAAGGAAAATTAAGGGAAAAAAAGATGAAAAAAATTGAAATTTCGCTAAAATTATTCGTTTTTCTTGCTATTTTCGGTCAAATCTCGTTAAATGAGTAGAATGAAGGAAAAAAAAAGGAAAAAAATTTAAATTTCGCTAAAATTATTCGTTTTTCTTGCTTTTTTCGGTCAAATCTCGAAAAAATAAGGAAAATTAAGGGAAAAAAAAGAGGATAAATATTGATATTTCGCTAAAATTATTCGTTTTTCTTGCTTTTTTCGGTCAAATCTCATTAAATGAGGAGAACGAAGGAAAAAAAGAGGAAAAAAAATTGAAATTTCGCTAAAATTATTCGTTTTTCTTGCTTTTTTCGGAAAAATCTCGATAAAATAAGGAAAATTAGGGGAAAAAAGAGGAAAAAAATTGAAATTTCGCTAAAATTATTCGTTTTTCTTGCTTTTTTCGGTCAAATCTCGCTAAATGAGGAGAATGAAGGAAAAAAAGAGGAAAAAAATTGAAATTTCGCTAAAATTATTCGTTTTTCTTGCTTTTTTCGGTCAAATCTCGAAAAAATAAGGAAAATTAAGGGAAAAAAGGAGGAAAAAAATTGAAATTTCGCTAAAGTTACTCGTTTTTCTTGCTTTTTTCGGTCAAATCATGATAAAATAAGGAAAATTAAGGGAAAAAAAGATGAAAAAAATTGAAATTTCGCTAAAATTATTCGTTTTTCTTGCTTTTTTCGGTCAAATCTCGATAAAATAAGGAAAATTAAGGGTAAAAAAGAGAAAAAAATTGAAATTTCGATCAAATTATTCGTTTTTCTTCCTTTTTTCGGTCAAATCTCGATAAAATAAGGAAAATTAAGGGAAAAAAAAGAGGATAAATATTGATATTTCGCTAAAATTATTCGTTTTTCTGGCTTTTTTTGGTCGAATCTCGATAAAATCAGGAAAATCAAGGGAAAAAAGAAGATAAAAATTGATATTTCGCTAAAATTATTCGTTTTTCTTGCTTTTTTCGGTCAAATCTCGATAAAATAAGGAAAATTAATGAAAAAAAGAGGAAAAAAATTGAAATTTCGCTAAAATTATTAGTTTTTCTTGGATTTTTCGGTGAAATCTCGATAAAATAAGGAAAATTAAGGGAAAAAAGAGGATAAAAATTGATATTTCGCTAAATTTATTCGTTTTTCTTGCTTTTTTCGGTCAAATCTCATTAAATGAGGAGAACGAAGGAAAAAAGAGGAAAAAAAATTGAAATTTCGCTAAAATTATTCGTTTTTCTTGCTTTTTTCGGAAAAATGTCGATAAAATAAGTAAAATTAAGGGAGAAAAAGAGGAAAAAAATTGAAATTTCGCTAAAATTATTCGTTTTTCTTGCTTTTTTCGGTCAAATCTCGTTAAATGAGGAGAATGAAGGAAAAAAAGAGGAAAAAAATTGAAATTTCGCAAAAATTATTCGTTTTTCTTGCTTTTTTCGGTCAAATCTCGAAAAAATAAGGAAAATTAAGGGATAAAAGGAGGAAAAAAATTGAAATTTCGCTATAGTTACTCGTTTTTATTGCTTTTTTCGGTCAAATCTTGATAAAATAAGGAAAATTAAGGGAAAAAAAGAGGAAAAAAATTGAAATTTCGCTAAAATTATTCGTTTTTCTTGCTTTTTTCGGTCAAATCTTGATAAAATAAGGAAAATTAAGGGTAAAAAAGAGAAAAAAATTGAAATTTCGATCAAATTATTCGTTTTTCTTCCTTTTTTCGGTCAAATCTCGATAAAATAAGGAAAATTAAGGGAAAAAAAGATGAAAAAAATTGAAATTTCGCTAAAATTATTCGTTTTTCTTGCTTTTTTCGGTCAAATCTCGTTAAATGAGTAGAATGAAGGAAAAAAAGAGGAAAAAAATTGAAATTTCGCTAAAATTATTCGTTTTTCTTGCTTTTTTCGGTCAAATCTCGAAAAAATAAGGAAAATTAAGGGAAAAAAAAGAGGATAAATATTGATATTTCGCTAAAATTATTCGTTTTTCTTGCTTTTTTCGGTCAAATCTCATTAAATGAGGAGAACGAAGGAAAAAAAGAGGAAAAAAAAATTGAAATTTCGCTAAAATTATTCGTTTTTCTTGCTTTTTTGGGAAAAATCTCGATAAAATAAGGAAAATTAAGGGAAAAAAAGAGGAAAAAAATTGAAATTTCGCTAAAATTATTCGTTTTTCTTGCTTTTTTCGGTCAAATCTCATTAAATGAGGAGAACGAAGGAAAAAAAGAGGAAAAAAAATTGAAATTTCGCTAAAATTATTTGTTTTTCTTGCTTTTTTCGGTCAAATCTCGTTAAATGAGGAGAATGAAGGAAAAAAAGAGGAAAAAAATTGAAATTTCGCAAAAATTATTCGTTTTTCTTGCTTTTTTCGGTCAAATCTAGAAAAAATAAGGAAAATTAAGGGATAAAAGGAGGAAAAAAATTGAAATTTCGCTAAAGTTAATCGTTTTTCTTGCTTTTTTCGGTCAAATCTTGATAAAATAAGGAAAATTAAGGGAAAAAAAGAGGAAAAAAATTGAAATTTCGCTAAAATTATTCGTTTTTCTTGCTTTTTTCGGTCAAATCTTGATAAAATAAGGAAAATTAAGGGTAAAAAAGAGAAAAAAATTGAAATTTCGATCAAATTATTCGTTTTTCTTCCTTTTTTCGGTCAAATCTCGATAAAATAAGGAAAATTAAGGGAAAAAAAGATGAAAAAAATTGAAATTTCGCTAAAATTATTCGTTTTTCTTGCTATTTTCGGTCAAATCTCGTTAAATGAGTAGAATGAAGGAAAAAAAAAGGAAAAAAATTTTAATTTCGCTAAAATTATTCGTTTTTCTTGCTTTTTTCGGTCAAATCTCGAAAAAATAAGGAAAATTAAGGGAAAAAAAAGAGGATAAATATTGATATTTCGCTAAAATTATTCGTTTTTCTTGCTTTTTTCGGTCAAATCTCATTAAATGAGGAGAACGAAGGAAAAAAAGAGGAAAAAAAAATTGAAATTTCACTAATATTATTCGTTTTTCTTGCTTTTTTCGGAAAAATCTCGATAAAATAAGGAAAATTAAGGGAAAAAAAGAGGAAAAAAATTGAAATTTCGCTAAAATTATTCGTTTTTCTTGCTTTTTTCGGTCAAATCTCATTAAATGAGGAGAACGAAGGAAAGAAAGAGGAAAAAAAATTGAAATTTCGCTAAAATTATTTGTTTTTCTTGCTTTTTTCGGAAAAATCTCGATAAAATAAGGAAAATTAAGGGAAAAAAAGAGGAAAAAAATTGAAATTTCGCTGAAGTTACTCGTTTTTCTTGCTTTTTTCGGTCAAATCTTGATAAAATAAAGAAAATTAAGGGAAAAAAAGAGGAAAAAAATTGAAATTTCGCTAAAATTATTCGTTTTTCTTGCTTTTTTCGGTCAAATCTCGTTAAATGAGGAGAATGAAGGAAAAACAGAGGAAAAAAATTGAAATTTCGCTAAAATTATTCGTTTTTCTTGCTTTTTTCAAGCAAATCTCGATAAAATAAGGAAAATTAAGGGAAAAAAAGAGGAAAAAAATTGAAATTTCGCTAAAGTTACTCGTTTTTCTTGCTTTTTTCGGTCAAATCTTGATAAAATAAGGAAAATTAAGGGAAAAAAAGAGGAAAAAAATTGAAATTTCGCTAAAGTTACTCGTTTTTCTTGCTTTTTTCGGTCAAATCTTGATAAAATAAGGAAAATTAAGGGAAAAAAAGATGAAAAAAATTGAAATTTCGCTAAAATTATTCGTTTTTCTTGCTTTTTTCGGTCAAATCTCGATAAAATAAGGAAAATTAAGGGTAAAAAAGAGAAAAAAATTGAAATTTCGATCAAATTATTCGTTTTTCTTCCTTTTTTCGGTCAAATCTCGATAAAATAAGGAAAATTAAGGGAAAAAAAAGAGGATAAATATTGATATTTCGCTAAAATTATTCGTTTTTCTGGCTTTTTTTGGTCGAATCTCGATAAAATCAGGAAAATCAAGGGAAAAAAGAAGATAAAAATTGAAATTTCGCTAAAATTATTCGTTTTTCTTGCTTTTTTCGGTCAAATCTCGATAAAATAAGGAAAATTAATGAAAAAAAGAGGAAAAAAATTGAAATTTCGCTAAAATTATTAGTTTTTCTTGGATTTTTCGGTGAAATCTCGATAAAATAAGGAAAATTAAGGGAAAAAAGAGGATAAAAATTGATATTTCGCTAAATTTATTCGTTTTTCTTGCTTTTTTCGGTCAAATCTCATTAAATGAGGAGAACGAAGGAAAAAAAGAGGAAAAAAAATTGAAATTTCGCTAAAATTATTCGTTTTTCTTGCTTTTTTTGGAAAAATGTCGATAAAATAAGGAAAATTAAGGGAGAAAAAGAGGAAAAAAATTGAAATTTCGCTAAAATAATTCGTTTTTCTTGCTTTTTTCGGTCAAATCTCGTTAAATGAGGAGAATGAAGGAAAAAAAGAGGAAAAAAATTGAAATTTCGCAAAAATTATTCGTTTTTCTTGCTTTTTTCGGTCAAATCTCGAAAAAATAAGGAAAATTAAGGGATAAAAGGAGGAAAAAAATTGAAATTTCGCTATAGTTACTCGTTTTTCTTGCTTTTTTCGGTCAAATCTTGATAAAATAAGGAAAATTAAGGGAAAAAAAGAGGAAAAAAATTGAAATTTCGCTAAAATTATTCGTTTTTCTTGCTTTTTTCGGTCAAATCTTGATAAAATAAGGAAAATTAAGGGTAAAAAAGAGAAAAAAATTGAAATTTCGATCAAATTATTCGTTTTTCTTCCTTTTTTCGGTCAAATCTCGATAAAATAAGGAAAATTAAGGGAAAAAAAGATGAAAAAAATTGAAATTTCGCTAAAATTATTCGTTTTTATTGCTTTTTTCGGTCAAATCTCGTTAAATGAGTAGAATGAAGGAAAAAAAGAGGAAAAAAATTGAAATTTCGCTAAAATTATTCGTTTTTCTTGCTTTTTTCGGTCAAATCTCGAAAAAATAAGGAAAATTAAGGGAAAAAAAAGAGGATAAATATTGATATTTCGCTAAAATTATTCGTTTTTCTTGCTTTTTTCGGTCAAATCTCATTAAATGAGGAGAACGAAGGAAAAAAAGAGGAAAAAAAAAATGAAATTTCGCTAAAATTATTCGTTTTTCTTGCTTTTTTCGGAAAAATCTCGATAAAATAAGGAAAATTAAGGGAAAAAAAGAGGAAAAAAATTGAAATTTCGCTAAAATTATTCGTTTTTCTTGCTTTTTTCGGTCAAATCTCATTAAATGAGGAGAACGAAGGAAAAAAAGAGGAAAAAAAATTGAAATTTCGCTAAAATTATTTGTTTTTCTTGCTTTTTTCGGTCAAATCTCGTTAAATGAGGAGAATGAAGGAAAAAAAGAGGAAAAAAATTGAAATTTCGCAAAAATTATTCGTTTTTCTTGCTTTTTTCGGTCAAATCTCGAAAAAATAAGGAAAATTAAGGGATAAAAGGAGGAAAAAAATTGAAATTTCGATCAAATTATTCGTTTTTCTTCCTTTTTTCGGTCAAATCTCGATAAAATAAGGAAAATTAAGGGAAAAAAAGATGAAAAAAATTGAAATTTCGCTAAAATTATTCGTTTTTCTTGCTATTTTCGGTCAAATCTCGTTAAATGAGTAGAATGAAGGAAAAAAAGAGGAAAAAAATTTAAATTTCGCTAAAATTATTCGTTTTTCTTGCTTTTTTCGGTCAAATCTCGAAAAAATAAGGAAAATTAAGGGAAAAAAAAGAGGATAAATATTGATATTTCGCTAAAATTATTCGTTTTACTTGCTTTTTTCGGTCAAATCTCATTAAATGAGGAGAACGAAGGAAAAAAAGAGGAAAAAAAAATTGAAATTTCGCTAATATTATTCGTTTTTCTTGCTTTTTTCGGAAAAATCTCGATAAAATAAGGAAAATTAAGGGAAAAAAAGAGGAAAAAAATTGAAATTTCGCTAAAATTATTCGTTTTTCTTGCTTTTTTCGGTCAAATCTCATTAAATGAGGAAAACGAAGGAAAAAAAGAGGAAAAAAAATTGAAATTTCGCTAAAATTATTTGTTTTTCTTGCTTTTTTCGGAAAAATCTCGATAAAATAAGGAAAATTAAGGGAAAAAAAGAGGATAAAAATCGAAATTTCGCTAAAATTATTCGTTTTTCTTGCTTTTTTCAAGCAAATCTCGATAAAATAAGGAAAATTAAGGGAAAAAAAGAGGAAAAAAATTGAAATTTCGCTGAAGTTACTCGTTTTTCTTGCTTTTTTCGGTCAAATCTTGATTAAATAAAGAAAATTAAGGGAAAAAAAGAGGAAAAAAATTGAAATTTCGCTAAAATTATTCGTTTTTCTTGCTTTTTTCGGTCAAATCTCGTTAAATGAGGAGAATGAAGGAAAAACAGAGGAAAAAAATTGAAATTTCGCTAAAATTATTCGTTTTTCTTGCTTTTTTCAAGCAAATCTCGATAAAATAAGGAAAATTAAGGGAAAAAAAGAGGAAAAAAATTGAAATTTCGCTAAAGTTACTCGTTTTTCTTGCTTTTTTCGGTCAAATCTTGATAAAATAAGGAAAATTAAGGGAAAAAAAGAGGAAAAAAATTGAAATTTCGCTAAAATTATTCGTTTTTCTTGCTTTTTTCGGTCAAATCTCGTTAAATGAGGAGAATGAAGGAAAAACAGAGGAAAAAAATTGAAATTTCGCTAAAATTATTCGTTTTTCTTGCTTTTTTCGGTCAAATCTCGATAAAATAAGGAAAATTAAGGGTAAAAAAGAGGAAAAAAATTGAAATTTCGATCAAATTATTCGTTTTTCTTCCTTTTTTCGGTCAAATCTCGATAAAATAAGGAAAATTTAGGGAAAAAAAGAGGAAAAAAATTGAAATTTCGCTAAAGTTACTCGTTTTTCTTGCTTTTTCCGGTCAAATCTTGATAAAATAAGGAAAATTAAGGGAAAAAAAGAGGAAAAAAATTGAAATTTCGCTAAAAGTATTCGTTTTTCTTGCTTTTTTTTATCAAATCTCGATAAAATAAGGAAAATTAAGATTAAAAAAGAGGAAAAAAATTGAAATTTCGATCAAATTATTCGTTTTTCTTCCTTTTTTCGGTAAAATCGCGATAAAATAAGGAAAATTAAGGGAAAAAAAAGAGGATAAATATTGATATTTCGCTAAAATTATTCGTTTTTCTGGCTTTTTTTGGTCGAATCTCGATAAAATCAGGAAAATCAAGGGAAAAAAGAAGATAAAAATTGATATTTCGCTAAAATTATTCGTTTTTCTTGCTTTTTTCGGTCAAATTTCATTAAATGAGGAGAACGAAGGAAAAAAAGAAGAAAAAAATTGAAATTTCGCTAAAATTATTCGTTTTTCTTGGATTTTTCGGTGAAATCTCGATAAAATAAGGAAAATTAAGGGAAAAAAGAGGATAAAAATTGATATTTCGCTAAAATTATTCGTTTTTCTTGCTTTTTTCGGTCAAATTTCATTAAATGAGGAGAACGAAGGAAAAAAAGAAGAAAAAAATTGAAATTTCGCTAAAATTATTCGTTTTTCTTGCTTTTTTCGGTCAAATCTCGATAAAATAAGGAAAATTAAGGGAAAAAAAGAGGAAAAAAATTGAAATTTCGCTAAAATTATTCGTTTTTCTTGCTTTTTTCGGTCAAATCTCGTTAAATGAGGAGAATGAAGGAAAAAAAGAGGAAAAAAATTGAAATTTCGCTAAAATTATTCGTTTTTCTTGCTTTTTTCGGTCAAATCTTGAAAAAATAAGGAAAATTAAGGGAAAAAAAGAGGAAAAAAATTGAAATTTCGCTAAAGTTACTCGTTTTTCTTGCTTTTTTCGGTCAAATCTTGATAAAATAAGGAAAATTAAGGGAAAAAAAGAGGAAAAAAATTGAAATTTCGCTAAAATTATTCGTTTTTCTTGCTTTTTTCGGTCAAATCTCGATAAAATAAGGAAAATTAAGGGTAAAAAAGAGGAAAATAATTGAAATTTTGATCAAATTATTCGTTTTTCTTCCTTTTTTCGGTCAAATCTCGATAAAATAAGGAAAATTTAGGGAAAAAAAGAGGAAAAAAATTGAAATTTCGCTAAAATTATTCGTTTTTCTTGCTTTTTTCGGTCAAATATCGTTAAATGAGGAGAATGAAGGAAAAAAAGAGGAAAAAAATTGAAATTTCGCTAAAATTATTCGTTTTTCTTGCTTTTTTCGGTCAAATCTCGAAAAAATAGGGAAAATTAAGGGAAAAAAAGAGGAAAAAAATTGAAATTTCGCTAAAGTTACTCGTTTTTCTTCCTTTTTTCGGTCAAATCTTGATAAAATAAGGAAAATTAAGGGAAAAAAAGAGGAAAAAAATTGAAATTTCGCTAAAATTATTCGTTTTTCTTGCTGTTTTCGGTCAAATCTCGATAAAATAAGGAAAATTAAGGGAAAAAAGAGGATAAAAATTGATATTTCGCTAAAATTATTCGTTTTTCTTGCTTTTTTCGGTCAAATCTCATTAAATGAGGAGAACGAAGGAAAAAAAGAGGAAAAAAAAATGAAATTTCGATAAAATTATTCTTTTTTCTTGCTTTTTTCGGTCAAATCTCGTTAAATGAGGAGAATGAAGGAAAAAAAGAGGAAAAAAATTGAAATTTCGCTAAAATTATTCTTTTTTCTTGCTTTTTTCGGTCAAATCTCGATAAAATAAGGAAAATTAAGGGAAAAAAGAGGATAAAAATTGATATTTCGCTAAAATTATTCGTTTTTCTTGCTTTTTTCGGTCAAATCTCATTAAATGAGGAGAACTAAGGAAAAAAAGAGGAAAAAAAAATGAAATTTCGATAAAATTATTCTTTTTTCTTGCTTTTTTCGGTCAAATCTCGTTAAATGAGGAGAATGAAGGAAAAAAAGAGGAAAAAAATTGAAATTTTGCTAAAATTATTCGTTTTTCTTGCTTTTTTATGTCAAATCTCGATAAAATAAGGAAAATTAAGGGTAAAAAAGGGGAAAAAAATTGAAATTTCGATCAAATTATTCGTTTTTCTTCCTTTTTTCGGTCAAATCTCGATAAAATAAGGTAAATTAAGGGAAAAAAAAGACGATAAATATTGATATTTCGCTAAAATTATTCGTATTTCTGGCTTTTTTTGG
The DNA here is from genome assembly GCA_947579665.1 of Sympetrum striolatum. NCBI lineage: Eukaryota > Metazoa > Arthropoda > Insecta > Odonata > Libellulidae > Sympetrum > Sympetrum striolatum. The sequence continues at coordinate 30,789 of CANPUZ010000086.1, forward strand.
TCGAATCTCGATAAAATCAGGAATATCAAGGGAAAAAAGAAGATAAAAATTGATATTTCGCTACAATTATTCGTTTATCTTGCTTTTTTCGGTCAAATCTCGATAAAATAAGGAAAATTAATGAAAAAAAGAGGAAAAAAATTGTAATTTCGCTAAAATTATTAGTTTTTCTTGGATTTTTCGGTGAAATCTCGATAAAATAAGGAAAATTAAGGGAAAAAAGAGGATAAAAATTGATATTTTGCTAAATTTATTCGTTTTTCTTGCATTTTTCGGTCAAATCTCATTAAATGAGGAGAACGAAGGAAAAAAGAGGAAAAAAAATTGAAATTTCGCTAAAATTATTCGTTTTTCTTGCTTTTTTCGGAAAAATCTCGATAAAATAAGGAAAATTAAGGGAAAAAAAGAGGAAAAAAATTGAAATTTCGCTAAAATTATTCGTTTTTCTTGCTTTTTTCGGTCAAATCTCGTTAAATGAGGAGAATGAAGGAAAAAAAGAGGAAAAAAATTGAAATTTCGCTAAAATTATTCGTTTTTCTTGCTTTTTCGGTCAAATCTTGAAAAAATAAGGAAAATTAAGGGAAAAAAAGAGGAAAAAAATTGAAATTTCGCTAAAGTTACTCATTTTTCTTGCTTTTTTCGGTCAAATCTTGATAAAATAAGGAAAATTAAGGGAAAAAAAGAGGAAAAAAATTGAAATTTCGCTAAAATTATTCGTTTTTCTTGCTTTTTTCGGTCAAATCTCGATAAAATAAGGAAAATTAAGGGTAAAAAAGAGGAAAATAATTGAAATTTTGATCAAATTATTCGTTTTTCTTCCTTTTTTCGGTCAAATCTCGATAAAATAAGGAAAATTTAGGGAAAAAAAGAGGAAAAAAATTGAAATTTCGCTAAAATTATTCGTTTTTCTTGCTTTTTTCGGTCAAATCTCGTTAAATGAGGAGAATGAAGGAAAAAAAGAGGAAAAAAATTGAAATTTCGCTAAAATTATTCGTTTTTCTTGCTTTTTTCGGTCAAATCTCGAAAAAATAGGGAAAATTAAGGGAAAAAAAGAGGAAAAAAATTGAAATTTCGCTAAAGTTACTCGTTTTTCTTCCTTTTTTCGGTCAAATCTTGATAAAATAAGGAAAATTAAGGGAAAAAAAGAGGAAAAAATTGAAATTTCGCTAAAATTATTCGTTTTTCTTGCTGTTTTCGGTCAAATCTCGATAAAATAAGGAAAATTAAGGGAAAAAAGAGGATAAAAATTGATATTTCGCTAAAATTATTCGTTTTTCTTGCTTTTTTCGGTCAAATCTCATTAAATGAGGAGAACGAAGGAAAAAAAGAGGAAAAAAAAATGAAATTTCGATAAAATTATTCTTTTTTCTTGCTTTTTTCGGTCAAATCTCGTTAAATGAGGAGAATGAAGGAAAAAAAGAGGAAAAAAATTGAAATTTCGCTAATATTATTCGTTTTTCTTGCTTTTTTCGGAAAAATCTCGATAAAATAAGGAAAATTAAGGGAAAAAAAGAGGAAAAAAATTGAAATTTCGCTAAAATTATTCGTTTTTCTTGCTTTTTTCGGTCAAATCTCATTAAATGAGGAGAACGAAGGAAAGAAAGAGGAAAAAAAATTGAAGTTTCGCTAAAATTATTTGTTTTTCTTGCTTTTTTCGGAAAAATCTCGATAAAATAAGGAAAATTAAGGGAAAAAAAGAGGATAAAAATCGAAATTTCGCTAAAATTATTCGTTTTTCTTGCTTTTTTCAAGCAAATCTCGATAAAATAAGGAAAATTAAGGGAAAAAAAGAGGAAAAAAATTGAAATTTCGCTGAAGTTACTCGTTTTTCTTGCTTTTTTCGGTCAAATCTTGATAAAATAAAGAAAATTAAGGGAAAAAAAGAGGAAAAAAATTGAAATTTCGCTAAAATTATTCGTTTTTCTTGCTTTTTTCGGTCAAATCTCGTTAAATGAGGAGAATGAAGGAAAAACAGAGGAAAAAAATTGAAATTTCGCTAAAATTATTCGTTTTTCTTGCTTTTTTCAAGCAAATCTCGATAAAATAAGGAAAATTAAGGGAAAAAAAGAGGAAAAAAATTGAAATTTCGCTAAAGTTACTCGTTTTTCTTGCTTTTTTCGGTCAAATCTTGATAAAATAAGGAAAATTAAGGGAAAAAAAGAGGAAAAAAATTGAAATTTCGCTAAAGTTACTCGTTTTTCTTGCTTTTTTCGGTCAAATCTTGATAAAATAAGGAAAATTAAGGGAAAAAAAGATGAAAAAAATTGAAATTTCGCTAAAATTATTCGTTTTTCTTGCTTTTTTCGGTCAAATCTCGATAAAATAAGGAAAATTAAGGGTAAAAAAGAGAAAAAAATTGAAATTTCGATCAAATTATTCGTTTTTCTTCCTTTTTTCGGTCAAATCTCGATAAAATAAGGAAAATTAAGGGAAAAAAAAGAGGATAAATATTGATATTTCGCTAAAATTATTCGTTTTTCTGGCTTTTTTTGGTCGAATCTCGATAAAATCAGGAAAATCAAGGGAAAAAAGAAGATAAAAATTGAAATTTCGCTAAAATTATTCGTTTTTCTTGCTTTTTTCGGTCAAATCTCGATAAAATAAGGAAAATTAATGAAAAAAAGAGGAAAAAAATTGAAATTTCGCTAAAATTATTAGTTTTTCTTGGATTTTTCGGTGAAATCTCGATAAAATAAGGAAAATTAAGGGAAAAAAGAGGATAAAAATTGATATTTCGCTAAATTTATTCGTTTTTCTTGCTTTTTTCGGTCAAATCTCATTAAATGAGGAGAACGAAGGAAAAAAAGAGGAAAAAAAATTGAAATTTCGCTAAAATTATTCGTTTTTCTTGCTTTTTTCGGAAAAATGTCGATAAAATAAGGAAAATTAAGGGAGAAAAAGAGGAAAAAAATTGAAATTTCGCTAAAATAATTCGTTTTTCTTGCTTTTTTCGGTCAAATCTCGTTAAATGAGGAGAATGAAGGAAAAAAAGAGGAAAAAAATTGAAATTTCGCAAAAATTATTCGTTTTTCTTGCTTTTTTCGGTCAAATCTCGAAAAAATAAGGAAAATTAAGGGATAAAAGGAGGAAAAAAATTGAAATTTCGCTATAGTTACTCGTTTTTCTTGCTTTTTTCGGTCAAATCTTGATAAAATAAGGAAAATTAAGGGAAAAAAAGAGGAAAAAAATTGAAATTTCGCTAAAATTATTCGTTTTTCTTGCTTTTTTCGGTCAAATCTTGATAAAATAAGGAAAATTAAGGGTAAAAAAGAGAAAAAAATTGAAATTTCGATCAAATTATTCGTTTTTCTTCCTTTTTTCGGTCAAATCTCGATAAAATAAGGAAAATTAAGGGAAAAAAAGATGAAAAAAATTGAAATTTCGCTAAAATTATTCGTTTTTATTGCTTTTTTCGGTCAAATCTCGTTAAATGAGTAGAATGAAGGAAAAAAAGAGGAAAAAAATTGAAATTTCGCTAAAATTATTCGTTTTTCTTGCTTTTTTCGGTCAAATCTCGAAAAAATAAGGAAAATTAAGGGAAAAAAAAGAGGATAAATATTGATATTTCGCTAAAATTATTCGTTTTTCTTGCTTTTTTCGGTCAAATCTCATTAAATGAGGAGAACGAAGGAAAAAAAGAGGAAAAAAAAAATGAAATTTCGCTAAAATTATTCGTTTTTCTTGCTTTTTTCGGAAAAATCTCGATAAAATAAGGAAAATTAAGGGAAAAAAAGAGGAAAAAAATTGAAATTTCGCTAAAATTATTCGTTTTTCTTGCTTTTTTCGGTCAAATCTCATTAAATGAGGAGAACGAAGGAAAAAAAGAGGAAAAAAAATTGAAATTTCGCTAAAATTATTTGTTTTTCTTGCTTTTTTCGGTCAAATCTCGTTAAATGAGGAGAATGAAGGAAAAAAAGAGGAAAAAAATTGAAATTTCGCAAAAATTATTCGTTTTTCTTGCTTTTTTCGGTCAAATCTCGAAAAAATAAGGAAAATTAAGGGATAAAAGGAGGAAAAAAATTGAAATTTCGATCAAATTATTCGTTTTTCTTCCTTTTTTCGGTCAAATCTCGATAAAATAAGGAAAATTAAGGGAAAAAAAGATGAAAAAAATTGAAATTTCGCTAAAATTATTCGTTTTTCTTGCTATTTTCGGTCAAATCTCGTTAAATGAGTAGAATGAAGGAAAAAAAGAGGAAAAAAATTTAAATTTCGCTAATATTATTCGTTTTTCTTGCTTTTTTCGGAAAAATCTCGATAAAATAAGGACAATTAAGGGAAAAAAAGAGGAAAAAAATTGAAATTTCGCTAAAATTATTCGTTTTTCTTGCTTTTTTCGGTCAAATCTCATTAAATGAGGAAAACGAAGGAAAAAAAGAGGAAAAAAAATTGAAATTTCGCTAAAATTATTTGTTTTTCTTGCTTTTTTCGGAAAAATCTCGATAAAATAAGGAAAATTAAGGGAAAAAAAGAGGATAAAAATCGAAATTTCGCTAAAATTATTCGTTTTTCTTGCTTTTTTCAAGCAAATCTCGATAAAATAAGGAAAATTAAGGGAAAAAAAGAGGAAAAAAATTGAAATTTCGCTGAAGTTACTCGTTTTTCTTGCTTTTTTCGGTCAAATCTTGATTAAATAAAGAAAATTAAGGGAAAAAAAGAGGAAAAAAATTGAAATTTCGCTAAAATTATTCGTTTTTCTTGCTTTTTTCGGTCAAATCTCGTTAAATGAGGAGAATGAAGGAAAAACAGAGGAAAAAAATTGAAATTTCGCTAAAATTATTCGTTTTTCTTGCTTTTTTCAAGCAAATCTCGATAAAATAAGGAAAATTAAGGGAAAAAAAGAGGAAAAAAATTGAAATTTCGCTAAAGTTACTCGTTTTTCTTGCTTTTTTCGGTCAAATCTTGATAAAATAAGGAAAATTAAGGGAAAAAAAGAGGAAAAAAATTGAAATTTCGCTAAAATTATTCGTTTTTCTTGCTTTTTTCGGTCAAATCTCGTTAAATGAGGAGAATGAAGGAAAAACAGAGGAAAAAAATTGAAATTTCGCTAAAATTATTCGTTTTTCTTGCTTTTTTCGGTCAAATCTCGATAAAATAAGGAAAATTAAGGGTAAAAAAGAGGAAAAAAATTGAAATTTCGATCAAATTATTCGTTTTTCTTCCTTTTTTCGGTCAAATCTCGATAAAATAAGGAAAATTAAGGGAAAAAAAGAGGAAAAAAATTGAAATTTCGCTAAAGTTACTCGTTTTTCTTGCTTTTTCCGGTCAAATCTTGATAAAATAAGGAAAATTAAGGGAAAAAAAGAGGAAAAAAATTGAAATTTCGCTAAAAGTATTCGTTTTTCTTGCTTTTTTTTATCAAATCTCGATAAAATAAGGAAAATTAAGATTAAAAAAGAGGAAAAAAATTGAAATTTCGATCAAATTATTCGTTTTTCTTCCTTTTTTCGGTAAAATCTCGATAAAATAAGGAAAATTAAGGGAAAAAAAAGAGGATAAATATTGATATTTCGCTAAAATTATTCGTTTTTCTGGCTTTTTTTGGTCGAATCTCGATAAAATCAGGAAAATCAAGGGAAAAAAGAAGATAAAAATTGATATTTCGCTAAAATTATTCGTTTTTCTTGCTTTTTTCGGTCAAATCTCGATAAAATAAGGAAAATTAATGAAAAAAAGAGGAAAAAAATTGAAATTTTGCTAAAATTATTAGTTTTTCTTGGATTTTTCGGTGAAATCTCGATAAAATAAGGAAAATTAAGGGAAAAAAGAGGATAAAAATTGATATTTCGCTAAAATTATTCGTTTTTCTTGCTTTTTTCGGTCAAATTTCATTAAATGAGGAGAACGAAGGAAAAAAAAAAAGAAAAAAATTGAAATTTCGCTAAAATTATTCGTTTTTCTTGCTTTTTTCGGTCAAATCTCGATAAAATAAGGAAAATTAAGGGAAAAAAAGAGGAAAAAAATTGAAATTTCGCTAAAATTATTCGTTTTTCTTGCTTTTTTCGGTCAAATCTCGTTAAATGAGGAGAATGAAGGAAAAAAAGAGGAAAAAAATTGAAATTTCGCTAAAATTATTCGTTTTTCTTGCTTTTTTCGGTCAAATCTTGAAAAAATAAGGAAAATTAAGGGAAAAAAAGAGGAAAAAAATTGAAATTTCGCTAAAGTTACTCGTTTTTCTTGCTTTTTTCGGTCAAATCTTGATAAAATAAGGAAAATTAAGGGAAAAAAAGAGGAAAAAAATTGAAATTTCGCTAAAATTATTCGTTTTTCTTGCTTTTTTCGGTCAAATCTCGATAAAATAAGGAAAATTAAGGGTAAAAAAGAGGAAAATAATTGAAATTTTGATCAAATTATTCGTTTTTTCTTCCTTTTTTCGGTCAAATCTCGATAAAATAAGGAAAATTTAGGGAAAAAAAGAGGAAAAAAATTGAAATTTCGCTAAAATTATTCGTTTTTCTTGCTTTTTTTCGGTCAAATATCGTTAAATGAGGAGAATGAAGGAAAAAAAGAGGAAAAAAATTGAAATTTCGCTAAAATTATTCGTTTTTCTTGCTTTTTTCGGTCAAATCTCGAAAAAATAGGGAAAATTAAGGGAAAAAAAGAGGAAAAAAATTGAAATTTCGCTAATGTTACTCGTTTTTCTTCCTTTTTTCGGTCAAATCTTGATAAAATAAGGAAAATTAAGGGAAAAAAAGAGGAAAAAAATTGAAATTTCGCTAAAATTATTCGTTTTTCTTGCTGTTTTCGGTCAAATCTCGATAAAATAAGGAAAATTAAGGGAAAAAAGAGGATAAAAATTGATATTTCGCTAAAATTATTCGTTTTTCTTGCTTTTTTCGGTCAAATCTCATTAAATGAGGAGAACGAAGGAAAAAAAGAGGAAAAAAAATGAAATTTCGATAAAATTATTCTTTTTTCTTGCTTTTTTCGGTCAAATCTCGTTAAATGAGGAGAATGAAGGAAAAAAAGAGGAAAAAAATTGAAATTTCGCTAAAATTATTCTTTTTTCTTGCTTTTTTCGGTCAAATCTCGATAAAATAAGGAAAATTAAGGGAAAAAAGAGGATAAAAATTGATATTTCGCTAAAATTATTCGTTTTTCTTGCTTTTTTCGGTCAAATCTCATTAAATGAGGAGAACGAAGGAAAAAAAGAGGAAAAAAAAATGAAATTTCGATAAAATTATTCTTTTTTCTTGCTTTTTTCGGTCAAATCTCGTTAAATGAGGAGAATGAAGGAAAAAAAGAGGAAAAAAATTGAAATTTTGCTAAAATTATTCGTTTTTCTTGCTTTTTTATGTCAAATCTCGATAAAATAAGGAAAATTAAGGGTAAAAAAGGGGAAAAAAATTGAAATTTCGATCAAATTATTCGTTTTTCTTCCTTTTTTCGGTCAAATCTCGATAAAATAAGGTAAATTAAGGGAAAAAAAAGAGGATAAATATTGATATTTCGCTAAAATTATTCGTATTTCTGGCTTTTTTTGGTCGAATCTCGATAAAATCAGGAATATCAAGGGAAAAAAGAAGATAAAAATTGATATTTCGCTACAATTATTCGTTTATCTTGCTTTTTTCGGTCAAATCTCGATAAAATAAGGAAAATTAATGAAAAAAAGAGGAAAAAAATTGTAATTTCGCTAAAATTATTAGTTTTTCTTGGATTTTTCGGTGAAATCTCGATAAAATAAGGAAAATTAAGGGAAAAAAGAGGATAAAAATTGATATTTTGCTAAATTTATTCGTTTTTCTTGCATTTTTCGGTCAAATCTCATTAAATGAGGAGAACGAAGGAAAAAAGAGGAAAAAAAATTGAAATTTCGCTAAAATTATTCGTTTTTCTTGCTTTTTTCGGAAAAATCTCGATAAAATAAGGAAAATTAAGGGAAAAAAAGAGGAAAAAAATTGAAATTTCGCTAAAATTATTCGTTTTTCTTGCTTTTTTCGGTCAAATCTCGTTAAATGAGGAGAATGAAGGAAAAAAAGAGGAAAAAAATTGAAATTTCGCTAAAATTATTCGTTTTTCTTGCTTTTTTCGGTCAAATCTTGAAAAAATAAGGAAAATTAAGGGAAAAAAAGAGGAAAAAAATTGAAATTTCGCTAAAGTTACTCATTTTTCTTGCTTTTTTCGGTCAAATCTTGATAAAATAAGGAAAATTAAGGGAAAAAAAGAGGAAAAAAATTGAAATTTCGCTAAAATTATTCGTTTTTCTTGCTTTTTTCGGTCAAATCTCGATAAAATAAGGAAAATTAAGGGTAAAAAAGAGGAAAATAATTGAAATTTTGATCAAATTATTCGTTTTTCTTCCTTTTTTCGGTCAAATCTCGATAAAATAAGGAAAATTTAGGGAAAAAAAGAGGAAAAAAATTGAAATTTCGCTAAAATTATTCGTTTTTCTTGCTTTTTTCGGTCAAATCTCGTTAAATGAGGAGAATGAAGGAAAAAAAGAGGAAAAAAATTGAAATTTCGCTAAAATTATTCGTTTTTCTTGCTTTTTTCGGTCAAATCTCGAAAAAATAGGGAAAATTAAGGGAAAAAAAGAGGAAAAAAATTGAAATTTCGCTAAAGTTACTCGTTTTTCTTCCTTTTTTCGGTCAAATCTTGATAAAATAAGGAAAATTAAGGGAAAAAAAGAGGAAAAAATTGAAATTTCGCTAAAATTATTCGTTTTTCTTGCTGTTTTCGGTCAAATCTCGATAAAATAAGGAAAATTAAGGGAAAAAAGAGGATAAAAATTGATATTTCGCTAAAATTATTCGTTTTTCTTGCTTTTTTCGGTCAAATCTCATTAAATGAGGAGAACGAAGGAAAAAAAGAGGAAAAAAAAATGAAATTTCGATAAAATTATTCTTTTTTCTTGCTTTTTTCGGTCAAATCTCGTTAAATGAGGAGAATGAAGGAAAAAAAGAGGAAAAAAATTGAAATTTCGCTAAAATTATTCGTTTTTCTTGCTTTTTTCGGTCAAATCTCGATAAAATAAGGAAAATTAAGGGAAAAAAGAGGATAAAAATTGATATTTCGCTAAAATTATTCGTTCTTCTTGCTTTTTTCGGTCAAATCTCATTAAATGAGGAGAACGAAGGAAAAAAAGAGGAAAAAAAAATGAAATTTCGATAAAATTATTCTTTTTTCTTGCTTTTTTCGGTCAAATCTCGTTAAATGAGGAGAATGAAGGAAAAAAAGAGGAAAAAAATTGAAATTTTGCAAAAATTATTCGTTTTTCTTGCTTTTTTATGTCAAATCTCGATAAAATAAGGAAAATTAAGGGTAAAAAAGGGGAAAAAAATTGAAATTTCGATCAAATTATTCGTTTTTCTTCCTTTTTTCGGTCAAATCTCGATAAAATAAGGTAAATTAAGGGAAAAAAAAGAGGATAAATATTGATATTTCGCTAAAATTATTCGTATTTCTGGCTTTTTTTTGTCGAATCTCGATAAAATCAGGAATATCAAGGGAAAAAAGAAGATAAAAATTGATATTTCGCTACAATTATTCGTTTATCTTGCTTTTTTCGGTCAAATCTCGATAAAATAAGGAAAATTAATGAAAAAAAGAGGAAAAAAATTGTAATTTCGCTAAAATTATTAGTTTTTCTTGGATTTTTCGGTGAAATCTCGATAAAATAAGGAAAATTAAGGGAAAAAAGAGGATAAAAATTGATATTTTGCTAAATTTATTCGTTTTTCTTGCATTTTTCGGTCAAATCTCATTAAATGAGGAGAACGAAGGAAAAAAGAGGAAAAAAAATTGAAATTTCGCTAAAATTATTCGTTTTTCTTGCTTTTTTCGGAAAAATCTCGATAAAATAAGGAAAATTAAGGGAAAAAAAGAGGAAAAAAATTGAAATTTCGCTAAAATTATTCGTTTTTCTTGCTTTTTTCGGTCAAATCTCGTTAAATGAGGAGAATGAAGGAAAAAAAGAGGAAAAAAAATTAAAATTTCGCTAAAATTATTCGTTTTTCTTGCTTTTTTCGGTCAAATCTCGAAAAAATAAGGAAAATTAAGGGAAAAAAGGAGGAAAAAAATTGAAATTTCGCTAAAGTTACTCGTTTTTCCTGCTTTTTTCGGTCAAATCTTGATAAAATAAGGAAAATTAAGGGAAAAAAAGAGGAAAAAAATTGAAATTTCGCTAAAATTATTCGTTTTTCTTGCTTTTTTCGGTCAAATCTCGTTAAATGAGGAGAATGAAGGAAAAAAAGAGGAAAAAAAATTAAAATTTCGCTAAAATTATTCGTTTTTCTTGCTTTTTTCGGTCAAATCTCGAAAAAATAAGGAAAATTAAGGGAAAAAAGGAGGAAAAAAATTGAAATTTCGCTAAAGTTACTCGTTTTTCCTGCTTTTTTCGGTCAAATCTTGATAAAATAAGGAAAATTAAGGGAAAAAAAGAGGAAAAAAATTGAAATTTCGCTAAAATTATTCGTTTTTCTTGCTTTTTTCGGTCAAATCTCGATAAAATAATGAAAATTAAGGGTAAAAAAGAGTATAAAATTGAAATTTGGATCAAATTATTCGTTTTTCTTCCTTTTTTCGGTCAAATCTCGATAAAATAAGGAAAATTAAGGGAAAAAAAGATGAAAAAAATTGAAATTTCGCTAAAATTATTCGTTTTTCTTGCTTTTTTCGGTCAAATCTCGTTAAATGAGTAGAATGAAGGAAAAAAAGAGGAAAAAAATTGAAATTTCGATCAAATTATTAGTTTTTCTTGCTTTTTTCGGTCAAATCTCGAAAAAATAAGGAAAATTAAGGGAAAAAAAGAGGAAAAAAATTGAAATTTCGCTAAATTTACTCGTTTTTCTTGCTTTTTTCGGTCAAATCTTGATAAAATAAGGAAAATTAAGGGAAAAAAGACGAAAAAAATTGAAATTTCGCTAAAATTATTCGTTTTTTCGGTCAAATCTCGATAAAATGAGGAAAATTAATGAAAAAAAGAGGAAAAAAATTGAAATTTCGCTAAAATTATTAGTTTTTCTTGGATTTTTCGGTGAAATCTCGATAAAATAAGGAAAATTAAGGGAAAAAAGAGGATAAAAATTGATATTTCGCTAAAATTATTCGTTTTTCTTGCTTTTTTCGGTCAAATTTCATTAAATGAGGAGAACGAAGGAAAAAAAGAAGAAAAAAAATTGAAATTTCGCTAAAATTATTCGTTTTTCTTGCTTTTTTCGGAAAAATCTCGATAAAATAAGGAAAATTAAGGGAAAAAAAGAGGAAAAAAATTGAAATTTCGCTAAAATTATTCGTTTTTCTTGCTTTTTTCGGTCAAATCTCGTTAAATGAGGAGAATGAAGGAAAAAAAGAGGAAAAATATAAATTTCGCTAAAATTATTCGTTTTTCTTGCTTTTTTCGGTCAAATCTCGAAAAAATAAGGAAAATTAAGGGAAAAAAAGAGGAAAAAAATTGAAATTTCGCTAAAGTTACTCGTTTTTCTTGCTTTTTTCGGTCAAATCTTGATAAAATAAGGAAAATTAAGGGAAAAAAAGAGGAAAAAAATTGAAATTTCGCTAAAATTATCCGTTTTTCTTGCTTTTTTCGGTCAAATCTCGATAAAATAAGGAAAATTAAGGGTAAAAAAGAGGAAAAAAATTGAAATTTCGATCAAATTAATTTTGTTATTTTCCTTTTTTCGGTCAAATCTCGATAAAATAAGGAAAATTAAGGTAAAAAAAAGAGGATAAATATTGATATTTCGCTAACATTATTCGTTTTTCTGGATTTTTTTGGTCGAATCTCGATAAAATCAGGAAAATCAAGGGAAAAAAGAAGATAAAAATTGATATTTCGCTAAAATTATTCGTTTTTCTTGCTTTTTTCGGTCAAATCTCGATAAAATAAGGAAAATTAATGAAAAAAAGAGGAAAAAAATTGAAATTTCGCTAAAATTATTAGTTTTTCTTGGATTTTTCGGTGAAATCTCGATTAAATAAGGAAAATTAAGGGAAAAAAGAGGATAAAAATTGATATTTCGCTAAATTTATTCGTTTTTCTTGCTTTTTTCGGTCAAATCTCATTAAATGAGGAGAACGAAGGAAAAAATGAGGAAAAAAAATTAAATTTCGCTAAAATTATTCGTTTTTCTTGCTTTTTTCGGTCAAATCTCGTTAAATGAGGAGAATGAAGGAAAAAAAGAGGAAAAAAATTGAAATTTCGCTAAAATTATTCGTTTTTCTTGCTTTTTTCGGTCAAATCTCGAAAAAATAAGGAAAATTAAGGGAAAAAAAGAGGAAAAAAATTGAAATTTCGCTAAAGTTACTCGTTTTTCTTGCTTTTTTCGGTCAAATCTTGATAAAATAAGGAAAATTAAGGGAAAAAAAGAGGAAAAAAATTGAAATTTCGCAAAAATTATTCGTTTTTCTTGCTTTTTTCGGTCAAATCTCGAAAAAATAAGGAAAATTAAGGGATAAAAGGAGGAAAAAAATTGAAATTTCGCTAAAGTTAATCGTTTTTCTTGCTTTTTTCGGTCAAATCTTGATAAAATAAGGAAAATTAAGGGAAAAAAAGAGGAAAAAAATTGAAATTTCGCTAAAATTATTCGTTTTTCTTGCTTTTTTCGGTCAAATCTTGATAAAATAAGGAAAATTAAGGGTAAAAAAGAGAAAAAAATTGAAATTTCGATCAAATTATTCGTTTTTCTGCCTTTTTTCGGTCAAATCTCGATAAAATAAGGAAAATTAAGGGAAAAAAAGATGAAAAAAATTGAAATTTCGCTAAAATTATTCGTTTTTCTTGCTATTTTCGGTCAAATCTCGTTAAATGAGTAGAATGAAGGAAAAAAAGAGGAAAAAAATTTAAATTTCGCTAAAATTATTCGTTTTTCTTGCTTTTTTCGGTCAAATCTCGAAAAAATAAGGAAAATTAAGGGAAAAAAAAGAGGATAAATATTGATATTTCGCTAAAATTATTCGTTTTTCTTGCTTTTTTCGGTCAAATCTCATTATATGAGGAGAACGAAGGAAAAAAAGAGGAAAAAAAATTGAAATTTCGCTAATATTATTCGTTTTTCTTGCTTTTTTCGGAAAAATCTCGATAAAATAAGGAAAATTAAGGGAAAAAAAGAGGAAAAAAATTGAAATTTCGCTAAAATTATTCGTTTTTCTTGCTTTTTTCGGTCAAATCTCATTAAATGAGGAGAACGAAGGAAAAAAAGAGGAAAAAAAATTGAAATTTCGCTAAAATTATTTGTTTTTCTTGCTTTTTTCGGAAAAATCTCGATAAAATAAGGAAAATTAAGGGAAAAAAGAGGATAAAAATCGAAATTTCGCTAAAATTATTCGTTTTTCTTGCTTTTTTCAAGCAAATCTCGATAAAATAAGGAAAATTAAGGGAAAAAAAGAGGAAAAAAATTGAAATTTCGCTGAAGTTACTCGTTTTTCTTGCTTTTTTCGGTCAAATCTTGATAAAATAAAGAAAATTAAGGGAAAAAAAGAGGAAAAAAATTGAAATTTCGCTAAAATTATTTGTTTTTCTTGCTTTTTTCGGTCAAATCTTGATAAAATAAGGAAAATTAAGGGAAAAAAGAGGAAAAAAATTGAAATTTCGCTAAAGTTACTCGTTTTTCTTGCTTTTTTCGGTCAAATCTTGATAAAATAAGGAAAATTAAATAAAAAAAAGATGAAAAAAATTGAAATTTCGCTAAAATTATTCCTTTTTCTTGCTTTTTTCGGTCAAATCTCGATAAAATAAGGAAAATTAAGGGTAAAAAAGAGAAAAAAATTGAAATTTCGATCAAATTATTCGTTTTTCTTCCTTTTTTCGGTCAAATCTCGATAAAATAAGGAAAATTAAGGGAAAAAAAAGAGGATAAATATTGATATTTCGCTAAAATTATTCGTTTTTCTGGCTTTTTTTGGTCGAATCTCGATAAAATCAGGAAAATCAAGGGAAAAAAGAAGATAAAAATTGATATTTCGCTAAAATTATTCGTTTTTCTTGCTTTTTTCGGTCAAATCTCGATAAAATAAGGAAAATTAATGAAAAAAAGAGGAATAAAATTGAAATTTCGCTAAAATTATTAGTTTTTCTTGGATTTTTCGGTGAAATCTCGATAAAATAAGGAAAATTAAGGGAAAAAAGAGGATAAAAATTGATATTTCGCTAAATTTATTCGTTTTTCTTGCTTTTTTCGGTCAAATCTCATTAAATGAGGAGAACGAAGGAAAAAAAGAGGAAAAAAAATTGAAATTTCGCTAAAATTATTCGTTTTTCTTGCTTTTTTCGGAAAAATGTCGATAAAATAAGGAAAATTAAGGGAGAAAAAGAGGAAAAAAATTGAAATTTCGCTAAAATTATTCGTTTTTCTTGCTTTTTTCGGTCAAATCTCGTTAAATGAGGAGAATGAAGGAAAAAAAGAGGAAAAAAATTGAAATTTCGCAAAAATTATTCGTTTTTCTTGCTTTTTTCGGTCAAATCTCGAAAAAATAAGGAAAATTAAGGGATAAAAGGAGGAAAAAAATTGAAATTTCGCTATAGTTACTCGTTTTTCTTGCTTTTTTCGGTCAAATCTTGATAAAATAAGGAAAATTAAGGGAAAAAAAGAGGAAAAAAATTGAAATTTCGCTAAAATTATTCGTTTTTCTTGCTTTTTTCGGTCAAATCTTGATAAAATAAGGAAAATTAAGGGTAAAAAAGAGAAAAAAATTGAAATTTCGATCAAATTATTCGTTTTTCTTCCTTTTTTCGGTCAAATCTCGATAAAATAAGGAAAATTAAGGGAAAAAAAGATGAAAAAAATTGAAATTTCGCTAAAATTATTCGTTTTTCTTGCTTTTTTCGGTCAAATCTCGTTAAATGAGTAGAATGAAGGAAAAAAAGAGGAAAAAAATTGAAATTTCGCTAAAATTATTCGTTTTTCTTGCTTTTTTCGGTCAAATCTCGAAAAAATAAGGAAAATTAAGGGAAAAAAAAAGAGGATAAATATTGATATTTCGCTAAAATTATTCGTTTTTCTTGCTTTTTTCGGTCAAATCTCATTAAATGAGGAGAACGAAGGAAAAAAAGAGGAAAAAAAAATTGAAATTTCGCTAAAATTATTCGTTTTTCTTGCTTTTTTCGGAAAAATCTCGATAAAATAAGGAAAATTAAGGGAAAAAAAGAGGAAAAAAATTGAAATTTCGCTAAAATTATTCGTTTTTCTTGCTTTTTTCGGTCAAATCTCATTAAATGAGGAGAACGAAGGAAAAAAAGAGGAAAAAAAATTGAAATTTCGCTAAAATTATTTGTTTTTTTTGCTTTTTTCGGTCAAATCTCGTTAAATGAGGAGAATGAAGGAAAAAAAGAGGAAAAAAGTTGAAATTTCGCAAAAATTATTCGTTTTTCTTGCTTTTTTCGGTCAAATCTCGAAAAAATAAGGAAAATTAAGGGATAAAAGGAGGAAAAAAATTGAAATTTCGCTGAAGTTACTCGTTTTTCTTGCTTTTTTCGGTCAAATCTTGATAAAATAAGGAAAATTAAGGGAAAAAAAGAGGAAAAAAATTGAAATTTCGCTAAAATTATTCGTTTTTCTTGCTTTTTTCGGTCAAATCTTGATAAAATAAGGAAAATTAAGGGTAAAAAAGAGAAAAAAATTGAAATTTCGATCAAATTATTCGTTTTTCTTCCTTTTTTCGGTCAAATCTCGATAAAATAAGGAAAATTAAGGGAAAAAAAGATGAAAAAAATTGAAATTTCGCTAAAATTATTCGTTTTTCTTGCTATTTTCGGTCAAATCTCGTTAAATGAGTAGAATGAAGGAAAAAAAGAGGAAAAAAATTTAAATTTCGCTAAAATTATTCGTTTTTCTTGCTTTTTTCGGTCAAATCTCATTAAATGAGGAGAACGAAGGAAAAAAAGAGGAAAAAAAATTGAAATTTCGCTAAAATTATTTGTTTTTCTTGCTTTTTTCGGAAAAATCTCGATAAAATAAGGAAAATTAAGGGAAAAAAAGAGGATAAAAATCGAAATTTCGCTAAAATTATTCGTTTTTCTTGCTTTTTTCAAGCAAATCTCGATAAAATAAGGAAAATTAAGGGAAAAAAAGAGGAAAAAAATTGAAATTTCGCTGAAGTTACTCGTTTTTCTTGCTTTTTTCGGTCAAATCTTGATAAAATAAAGAAAATTAAGGGAAAAAAAGAGGAAAAAAATTGAAATTTCGCTAAAATTATTCGTTTTTCTTGCTTTTTTCGGTCAAATCTCGTTAAATGAGGAGAATGAAGGAAAAACAGAGGAAAAAAATTGAAATTTCGCTAAAATTATTCGTTTTTCTTGCTTTTTTCGGTCAAATCTCGAAAAAATAAGGAAAATTAAGGGAAAAAAAAGAGGATAAATATTGATATTTCGCTAAAATTATTCGTTTTTCTTGCTTTTTTCGGTCAAATCTCATTAAATGAGGAGAACGAAGGAAAAAAAGAGGAAAAAAAATTGAAATTTCGCTAATATTATTCGTTTTTCTTGCTTTTTTCGGAAAAATCTCGATAAAATAAGGAAAATTAAGGGAAAAAAAGAGGAAAAAAATTGAAATTTCGCTAAAATTATTCGTTTTTCTTGCTTTTTTCGGTCAAATCTCATTAAATGAGGAGAACGAAGGAAAAAAAGAGGAAAAAAAATTGAAATTTCGCTAAAATTATTTGTTTTTCTTGCTTTTTTCGGAAAAATCTCGATAAAATAAGGAAAATTAAGGGAAAAAAAGAGGATAAAAATCGAAATTTCGCTAAAATTATTCGTTTTTCTTGCTTTTTTCAAGCAAATCTCGATAAAATAAGGAAAATTAAGGGAAAAAAAGAGGAAAAAAATTGAAATTTCGCTGAAGTTACTCGTTTTTCTTGCTTTTTTCGGTCAAATCTTGATAAAATAAAGAAAATTAAGGGAAAAAAAGAGGAAAAAAATTGAAAAATTCGCTAAAATTATTCGTTTTTCTTGCTTTTTTCGGTCAAATCTCGTTAAATGAGGAGAATGAAGGAAAAACAGAGGAAAAAAATTGAAATTTCGCTAAGATTATTCGTTTTTCTTGCTTTTTTCAAGCAAATCTCGATAAAATAAGGAAAATTAAGGGAAAAAAAGAGGAAAAAAATTGAAATTTCGCTAAAGTTACTCGTTTTTCTTGCTTTTTTCGGTCAAATCTTGATAAAATAAGGAAAATTAAGGGAAAAAAAGAGGAAAAAAATTGAAATTTCGCTAAAGTTACTCGTTTTTCTTGCTTTTTTCGGTCAAATCTTGATAAAATAAGGAAAATTAAATAAAAAAAAGATGAAAAAAATTGAAATTTCGCTAAAATTATTCCTTTTTCTTGCTTTTTTCGGTCAAATCTCGATAAAATAAGGAAAATTAAGGGTAAAAAAGAGAAAAAAATTGAAATTTCGATCAAATTATTCGTTTTTCTTCCTTTTTTCGGTCAAATCTCGATAAAATAAGGAAAATTAAGGGAAAAAAAAGAGGATAAATATTGATATTTCGCTAAAATTATTCGTTTTTCTGGCTTTTTTTGGTCGAATCTCGATAAAATCAGGAAAATCAAGGGAAAAAAGAAGATAAAAATTGATATTTCACTAAAATTATTCGTTTTTCTTGCTTTTTTCGGTCAAATCTCGATAAAATAAGGAAAATTAATGAAAAAAAGAGGAAAAAAATTGAAATTTCGCTAAAATTATTAGTTTTTCTTGGATTTTTCGGTGAAATCTCGATAAAATAAGGAAAATTAAGGGAAAAAAGAGGATAAAAATTGATATTTCGCTAAATTTATTCGTTTTTCTTGCTTTTTTCGGTCAAATCTCATTAAATGAGGAGAACGAAGGAAAAAAAGAGGAAAAAAAATTGAAATTTCGCTAAAATTATTCGTTTTTCTTGCTTTTTTCGGAAAAATGTCGATAAAATAAGGAAAATTAAGGGAGAAAAAGAGGAAAAAAATTGAAATTTCGCTAAAATTATTCGTTTTTCTTGCTTTTTTCGGTCAAATCTCGTTAAATGAGGAGAATGAAGGAACAAAAGAGGAAAAAAATTGAAATTTCGCAAAAATTATTCGTTTTTCTTGCTTTTTTCGGTCAAATCTCGAAAAAATAAGGAAAATTAAGGGATAAAAGGAGGAAAAAAATTGAAATTTCGCTATAGTTACTCGTTTTTCTTGCTTTTTTCGGTCAAATCTTGATAAAATAAGGAAAATTAAGGGAAAAAAAGAGGAAAAAAATTGAAATTTCGCTAAAATTATTCGTTTTTCTTGCTTTTTTCGGTCAAATCTTGATAAAATAAGGAAAATTAAGGGTAAAAAAGAGAAAAAAATTGAAATTTCGATCAAAGTATTCGTTTTTCTTCCTTTTTTCGGTCAAATCTCGATAAAATAAGGAAAATTAAGGGAAAAAAAGATGAAAAAAATTGAAATTTCGCTAAAATTATTCGTTTTTCTTGCTATTTTCGGTCAAATCTCGTTAAATGAGTAGAATGAAGGAAAAAAAGAGGAAAAAAATTTAAATTTCGCTAAAATTATTCGATTTTCTTGCTTTTTTCGGTCAAATCTCGAAAAAATAAGGAAAATTAAGGGAAAAAAAAGAGGATAAATATTGATATTTCGCTAAAATTATTCGTTTTTCTTGCTTTTTTCGGTCAAATCTCATTAAATGAGGAGAACGAAGGAAAAAAAGAGGAAAAAAAATTGAAATTTCGCTAATATTATTCGTTTTTCTTGCTTTTTTCGGAAAAATCTGGATAAAATAAGGAAAATTAAGGGAAAAAAAGAGGAAAAAAATTGAAATTTCGCTAAAATTATTCGTTTTTCTTGCTTTTTTCGGTCAAATCTCATTAAATGAGGAGAACGAAGGAAAAAAAGAGGAAAAAAAATTGAAATTTCGCTAAAATTATTTGTTTTTCTTGCTTTTTTCGGAAAAATCTCGATAAAATAAGGAAAATTAAGGGAAAAAAAGAGGATAAAAATCGAAATTTCGCTAAAATTATTCGTTTTTCTTGCTTTTTTCAAGCAAATCTCGATAAAATAAGGAAAATTAAGGGAAAAAAAGAGGAAAAAAATTGAAATTTCGCTGAAGTTACTCGTTTTTCTTGCTTTTTTCGGTCAAATCTTGATAAAATAAAGAAAATTAAGGGAAAAAAAGAGGAAAAAAATTGAAATTTCGCTAAAATTATTCGTTTTTCTTGCTTTTTTCGGTCAAATCTCGTTAAATGAGGAGAATGAAGGAAAAACAGAGGAAAAAAATTGAAATTTCGCTAAGATTATTCGTTTTTCTTGCTTTTTTCAAGCAAATCTCGATAAAATAAGGAAAATTAAGGGAAAAAAAGAGGAAAAAAATTGAAATTTCGCTAAAGTTACTCGTTTTTCTTGCTTTTTTCGGTCAAATCTTGATAAAATAAGGAAAATTAAGGGAAAAAAATTGAAATTTCGCTAAAGTTACTCGTTTTTCTTGCTTTTTTCGGTCAAATCTTGATAAAATAAGGAAAATTAAATAAAAAAAAGATGAAAAAAATTGAAATTTCGCTAAAATTATTCCTTTTTCTTGCTTTTTTCGGTCAAATCTCGATAAAATAAGGAAAATTAAGGGTAAAAAAGAGAAAAAAATTGAAATTTCGATCAAATTATTCGTTTTTCTTCCTTTTTTCGGTCAAATCTCGATAAAATAAGGAAAATTAAGGGAAAAAAAAGAGGATAAATATTGATATTTCGCTAAAATTATTCGTTTTTCTGGCTTTTTTTGGTCGAATCTCGATAAAATCAGGAAAATCAAGGGAAAAAAGAAGATAAAAATTGATATTTCGCTAAAATTATTCGTTTTTCTTGCTTTTTTCGGTCAAATCTCGATAAAATAAGGAAAATTAATGAAAAAAAGAGGAAAAAAATTGAAATTTCGCTAAAATTATTAGTTTTTCTTGGATTTTTCGGTGAAATCTCGATAAAATAAGGAAAATTAAGGGAAAAAAGAGGATAAAAATTGATATTTCGCTAAATTTATTCGTTTTTCTTGCTTTTTTCGGTCAAATCTCATTAAATGAGGAGAACGAAGGAAAAAAAGAGGAAAAAAAATTGAAATTTCGCTAAAATTATTCGTTTTTCTTGCTTTTTTCGGAAAAATGTCGATAAAATAAGGAAAATTAAGGGAGAAAAAGAGGAAAAAAATTGAAATTTCGCTAAAATTATTCGTTTTTCTTGCTTTTTTCGGTCAAATCTCGTTAAATGAGGAGAATGAAGGAAAAAAAGAGGAAAAAAATTGAAATTTCGCAAAAATTATTCGTTTTTCTTGCTTTTTTCGGTCAAATCTCGAAAAAATAAGGAAAATTAAGGGATAAAAGGAGGAAAAAAATTGAAATTTCGCTATAGTTACTCGTTTTTCTTGCTTTTTTCGGTCAAATCTTGATAAAATAAGGAAAATTAAGGGAAAAAAAGAGGAAAAAAATTGAAATTTCGCTAAAATTATTCGTTTTTCTTGCTTTTTTCGGTCAAATCTTGATAAAATAAGGAAAATTAAGGGTAAAAAAGAGAAAAAAATTGAAATTTCGATCAAATTATTCGTTTTTCTTCCTTTTTTCGGTCAAATCTCGATAAAATAAGGAAAATTAAGGGAAAAAAAGATGAAAAAAATTGAAATTTCGCTAAAATTATTCGTTTTTCTTGCTTTTTTCGGTCAAATCTCGTTAAATGAGTAGAATGAAGGAAAAAAAGAGGAAAAAAATTGAAATTTCGCTAAAATTATTCGTTTTTCTTGCTTTTTTCGGTCAAATCTCGAAAAAATAAGGAAAATTAAGGGAAAAAAAAAGAGGATAAATATTGATATTTCGCTAAAATTATTCGTTTTTCTTGCTTTTTTCGGTCAAATCTCATTAAATGAGGAGAACGAAGGAAAAAAAGAGGAAAAAAAATTGAAATTTCGCTAAAATTATTCGTTTTTCTTGCTTGTTTCGGAAAAATCTCGATAAAATAAGGAAAATTAAGGGAAAAAAAGAGGAAAAAAATTGAAATTTCGCTTAAATTATTCGTTTTTCTTGCTTTTTTCGGTCAAATCTCATTAAATGAGGAGAACGAAGGAAAAAAAGAGGAAAAAAAATTGAAATTTCGCTAAAATTATTTGTTTTTTTTGCTTTTTTCGGTCAAATCTCGTTAAATGAGGAGAATGAAGGAAAAAAAGAGGAAAAAAATTGAAATTTCGCAAAAATTATTCGTTTTTCTTGCTTTTTTCGGTCAAATCTCGAAAAAATAAGGAAAATTAAGGGATAAAAGGAGGAAGAAAATTGAAATTTCGCTGAAGTTACTCGTTTTTCTTGCTTTTTTCGGTCAAATCTTGATAAAATAAGGAAAATTAAGGGAAAAAAAGAGGAAAAAAATTGAAATTTCGCTAAAATTATTCGTTTTTCTTGCTTTTTTCGGTCAAATCTTGATAAAATAAGGAAAATTAAGGGTAAAAAAGAGAAAAAAATTGAAATTTCGATCAAATTATTCGTTTTTCTTCCTTTTTTCGGTCAAATCTCGATAAAATAAGGAAAATTAAGGGAAAAAAAGATGAAAAAAATTGAAATTTCGCTAAAATTATTCGTTTTTCTTGCTATTTTCGGTCAAATCTCGTTAAATGAGTAGAATGAAGGAAAAAAAGAGGAAAAAAATTTAAATTTCGCTAAAATTATTCGTTTTTCTTGCTTTTTTCGGTCAAATCTCGAAAAAATAAGGAAAATTAAGGGAAAAAAAAGAGGATAAATATTGATATTTCGCTAAAATTATTCGTTTTTCTTGCTTTTTTCGGTCAAATCTCATTAAATGAGGAGAACGAAGGAAAAAAAGAGGAAAAAAAAATTGAAATTTCGCTAATATTATTCGTTTTTCTTGCTTTTTTCGGAAAAATCTCGATAAAATAAGGAAAATTAAGGGAAAAAAAGAGGAATAAAATTGAAATTTCGCTAAAATTATTCGTTTTTCTTGCTTTTTTCGGTCAAATCTCATTAAATGAGGAGAACGAAGGAAAAAAAGAGGAAAAAAAATTGAAATTTCGCTAAAATTATTTGTTTTTCTTGCTTTTTTCGGAAAAATCTCGATAAAATAAGGAAAATTAAGGGAAAAAAAGAGGATAAAAATCGAAATTTCGCTAAAATTATTCGTTTTTCTTGCTTTTTTCAAGCAAATCTCGATAAAATAAGGAAAATTAAGGGAAAAAAAGAGGAAAAAAATTGAAATTTCGCTGAAGTTACTCGTTTTTCTTGCTTTTTTCGGTCAAATCTTGATAAAATAAAGAAAATTAAGGGAAAAAAAGAGGAAAAAAATTGAAATTTCGCTAAAATTATTCGTTTTTCTTGCTTTTTCAAGCAAATCTCGATAAAATAAGGAAAATTAAGGGAAAAAAAGAGGAAAAAAATTGAAATTTCGCTAAAGTTACTCGTTTTTCTTGCTTTTTTCGGTCAAATCTTGATAAAATAAGGAAAATTAAGGGAAAAAAAGAGGAAAAAAATTGAAATTTCGCTAAAATTATTCGTTTTTCTTGCTTTTTTCGGTCAAATCTCGTTAAATGAGGAGAATGAAGGAAAAACAGAGGAAAAAAATTGAAATTTCGCTATAATTATTCGTTTTTCTTGCTTTTTTCGGTCAAATCTCGATAAAATAAGGAAAATTAAGGGTAAAAAAGAGGAAAAAAATTGAAATTTCGATCAAATTATTCGTTTTTCTTCCTTTTTTCGGTCAAATCTCGATAAAATAAGGAAAATTAAGGGAAAAAAAGAGGAAAAAAATTGAAATTTCGCTAAAGTTACTCGTTTTTCTTGCTTTTTCCGGTCAAATCTTGATAAAATAAGGAAAATTAAGGGAAAAAAAGAGGAAAAAAATTGAAATTTCGCTAAAAGTATTCGTTTTTCTTGCTTTTTTTTATCAAATCTCGATAAAATAAGGAAAATTAAGGGTAAAAAAGAGGAAAAAAATTGAAATTTCGATCAAATTATTCGTTTTTCTTCCTTTTTTCGGTAAAATCTCGATAAAATAAGGAAAATTAAGGGAAAAAAAAGAGGATAAATATTGATATTTCGCTAAAATTATTCGTTTTTCTGGCTTTTTTTGGTCGAATCTCGATAAAATCAGGAAAATCAAGGGAAAAAAGAAGATAAAAATTGATATTTCGCTAAAATTATTCATTTTTCTTGCTTTTTTCGGTCAAATCTCGATAAAATAAGGAAAATTAATGAAAAAAAGAGGAAAAAAATTGAAATTTTGCTAAAATTATTAGTTTTTCTTGGATTTTTCGGTGAAATCTCGATAAAATAAGGAAAATTAAGGGAAAAAAGAGGATAAAAATTGATATTTCGCTAAAATTATTCGTTTTTCTTGCTTTTTTGGTCAAATTTCATTAAATGAGGAGAACGAAGGAAAAAAAGAAGAAAAAAATTGAAATTTCGCTAAAATTATTCGTTTTTCTTGCTTTTTTCGGTCAAATCTCGATAAAATAAGGAAAATTAAGGGAAAAAAAGAGGAAAAAAATTGAAATTTCGCTAAAATTATTCGTTTTTCTTGCTTTTTTCGGTCAAATCTCGTTAAATGAGGAGAATGAAGGAAAAAAAGAGGAAAAAAATTGAAATTTCGCTAAAATTATTCGTTTTTCTTGCTTTTTTCGGTCAAATCTTGAAAAAATAAGGAAAATTAAGGGAAAAAAAGAGGAAAAAAATTGAAATTTCGCTAAAGTTACTCGTTTTTCTTGCTTTTTTCGGTCAAATCTTGATAAAA
Organism: Sympetrum striolatum; assembly: GCA_947579665.1. Classification (NCBI taxonomy): domain Eukaryota; kingdom Metazoa; phylum Arthropoda; class Insecta; order Odonata; family Libellulidae; genus Sympetrum; species Sympetrum striolatum. The sequence continues at coordinate 54,443 of CANPUZ010000086.1, forward strand.
TAAGGAAAATTAAGGGAAAAAAAGAGGAAAAAAATTGAAATTTCGCTAAAATTATTCGTTTTTCTTGCTTTTTTCGGTCAAATCTCGATAAAATAAGGAAAATTAAGGGTAAAAAAGAGGAAAATAATTGAAATTTTGATCAAATTATTCGTTTTTCTTCCTTTTTTCGGTCAAATCTCGATAAAATAAGGAAAATTTAGGGAAAAAAAGAGGAAAAAAATTGAAATTTCGCTAAAATTATTCGTTTTTCTTGCTTTTTTCGGTCAAATCTCGTTAAATGAGGAGAATGAAGGAAAAAAAGAGGAAAAAAATTGAAATTTCGCTAAAGTTACTCGTTTTTCTTCCTTTTTTCGGTCAAATCTTGATAAAATAAGGAAAATTAAGGGAAAAAAAGAGGAAAAAAATTGAAATTTCGCTAATATTATTCGTTTTTCTTGCTGTTTTCGGTCAAATCTCGATAAAATAAGGAAAATTAAGGGAAAAAAGAGGATAAAAATTGATATTTCGCTAAAATTATTCGTTTTTCTTGCTTTTTTCGGTCAAATCTCATTAAATGAGGAGAACGAAGGAAAAAAAGAGGAAAAAAAAATGAAATTTCGATAAAATTATTCTTTTTTCTTGCTTTTTTCGGTCAAATCTCGTTAAATGAGGAGAATGAAGGAAAAAAAGAGGATAAATATTGATATTTCGCTAAAATTATTCGTATTTCTGGCTTTTTTTGGTCGAATCTCGATAAAATCAGGAATATCAAGGGAAAAAAGAAGATAAAAATTGATATTTCGCTACAATTATTCGTTTATCTTGCTTTTTTCGGTCAAATCTCGATAAAATAAGGAAAATTAATGAAAAAAAGAGGAAAAAAATTGTAATTTCGCTAAAATTATTAGTTTTTCTTGGATTTTTCGGTGAAATCTCGATAAAATAAGGAAAATTAAGGGAAAAAAGAGGATAAAAATTGATATTTTGCTAAATTTATTCGTTTTTCTTGCATTTTTCGGTCAAATCTCATTAAATGAGGAGAACGAAGGAAAAAAAGAGGAAAAAAAATTGAAATTTCGCTAAAATTATTCGTTTTTCTTGCTTTTTTCGGAAAAATCTCGATAAAATAAGGAAAATTAAGGGAAAAAAAGAGGAAAAAAATTGAAATTTCGCTAAAATTATTCGTTTTTCTTGCTTTTTTCGGTCAAATCTCGTTAAATGAGGAGAATGAAGGAAAAAAAGAGGAAAAAAATTGAAATTTCGCTAAAATTATTCGTTTTTCTTGCTTTTTTCGGTCAAATCTCGAAAAAATAAGGAAAATTAAGGGAAAAAAGGAGGAAAAAAATTGAAATTTCGCTAAAGTTACTCGTTTTTCTTGCTTTTTTCGGTCAAATCTTGATAAAATAAGGAAAATTAAGGGAAAAAAAGAGGAAAAAAATTGAAATTTCGCTAAAATTATTCGTTTTTCTTGCTTTTTTCGGTCAAATCTCGATAAAATAATAAAAATTAAGGGCAAAAAAGAGTAAAAAATTGAAATTTGGATCAAATTATTCGTTTTTCTTCCTTTTTTCGGTCAAATCTCGATAAAATAAGGAAAATTAAGGGAAAAAAAGATGAAAAAAATTGAAATTTCGCTAAAATTATTCGTTTTTCTTGCTTTTTTCGGTCAAATCTCGTTAAATGAGTAGAATGAAGGAAAAAAAGAGGAAAAAAATTGAAATTTCGCTCAAATTATTAGTTTTTCTTGCTTTTTTCGGTCAAATCTCGATAAAATAAGGAAAATTAAGGGAAAAAAGAGGAAAAAATTGAAATTTCGCTAAAATTATTCGTTTTTCTTGCTTTTTTCGGTCAAATCTCGATAAAATAAGGAAAATTAATGAAAAAAAGAGGAAAAAAATTGAAATTTCGCTAAAATTATTAGTTTTTCTTGCTTTTTTCGGTCAAATCTCATTAAATGAGGAGAACGAAGGAAAAAAAGAGGAAAAAAAAATGAAATTTCGCTAAAATTATTCGTTTTTCTTGCTTTTTTCGGTCAAATCTCGAAAAAATAAGGAAAATTAAGGGAAAAAAAGAGGAAAAAAATTGAAATTTCGCTTAATTTACTCGTTTTTCTTGCTTTTTTCGGTCAAATCTTGATAAAATAAGGAAAATTAAGGGAAAAAAGACGAAAAAAATTGAAATTTCGCTAAAATTATTCGTTTTTCTTGCTTTTTTCGGTCAAATCTCGATAAAATAAGGAAAATTAAGGGTAAAAAAGAGGAAAAAAATTGAAATTTCGATCAAATTATTCGTTTTTCTTCCTTGTTTCGGTCAAATCTCGATAAAATAAGGAAAATTAAGGGAAAAAAGAGGAAAAAAATTGAAATTTCGCTAAAATTATTCGTTTTTTCGGTCAAATCTCGATAAAATGAGGAAAATTAATGAAAAAAAGAGGAAAAAAATTGAAATTTCGCTAAAATTATTATTTTTTCTTGGATTTTTCGGTGAAATCTCGATAAAATAAGGAAAATTAAGGGAAAAAAGAGGATAAAAATTGATATTTCGCTAAAATTATTCGTTTTTCTTGCTTTTTTCGGTCAAATTTCATTAAATGAGGAGAACGAAGGAAAAAAAGAAGAAAAAAAATTGAAATTTCGCTAAAATTATTCGTTTTTCTTGCTTTTTTCGGAAAAATCTCGATAAAATAAGGAAAATTAAGGGAAAAAAAGAGGAAAAAAATTGAAATTTCGCTAAAATTATTCGTTTTTCTTGCTTTTTTCGGTCAAATCTCGTTAAATGAGGAGAATGAAGGAAAAAAAGAGGAAAAATATAAATTTCGCTAAAATTATTCGTTGTTCTTGCTTTTTTCGGTCAAATCTCGAAAAAATAAGGAAAATTAAGAGAAAAAAAGAGGAAAAAAATTGAAATTTCGCTAAAGTTACTCGTTTTTCTTGCTTTTTTCGGTCAAATCTTGATAAAATAAGGAAAATTAAGGGAAAAAAAGAGGAAAAAAATTGAAATTTCGCTAAAATTATCCGTTTTTCTTGCTTTTTTCGGTCAAATCTCGATAAAATAAGGAAAATTAAGGGTAAAAAAGAGGAAAAAAATTGAAATTTCGATCAAATTAATTTTTTTATTTTCCTTTTTTCGGTCAAATCTCGATAAAATAAGGAAAATTAAGGGAAAAAAAAGAGGATAAATATTGATATTTCGCTAACATTATTCGTTTTTCTGGATTTTTTTGGTCGAATCTCGATAAAATCAGGAAAATCAAAGGAAAAAAGAAGATAAAAATTGATATTTCCCTAAAATTATTCGTTTTTCTTGCTTTTTTCGGTCAAATCTCGATTAAATAAGGAAAATTAATGAAAAAAAGAGGAAAAAAATTGAAATTTCGCTAAAATTATTAGTTTTTCTTGGATTTTTCGGTGAAATCTCGATTAAATAAGGAAAATTAAGGGAAAAAAGAGGATAAAAATTGATATTTTGCTAAATTTATTCGTTTTTCTTGCATTTTTCGGTCAAATCTCATTAAATGAGGAGAACGAAGGAAAAAAAGAGGAAAAAAAATTGAAATTTCGCTAAAATTATTCGTTTTTCTTGCTTTTTTCGGAAAAATCTCGATAAAATAAGGAAAATTAAGGGAAAAAAAGAGGAAAAAAATTGAAATTTCGCTAAAATTATTCGTTTTTCTTGCTTTTTTCGGTCAAATCTCGTTAAATGAGGAGAATGAAGGAAAAAAAGAGGAAAAAAATTGAAATTTCGCTAAAATTATTCGTTTTTCTTGCTTTTTTCGGTCAAATCTCGAAAAAATAAGGAAAATTAAGGGAAAAAAGGAGGAAAAAAATTGAAATTTCGCTAAAGTTACTCGTTTTTCTTGCTTTTTTCGGTCAAATCTTGATAAAATAAGGAAAATTAAGGGAAAAAAAGAGGAAAAAAATTGAAATTTCGCTAAAATTATTCGTTTTTCTTGCTTTTTTCGGTCAAATCTCGATAAAATAATAAAAATTAAGGGTAAAAAAGAGTAAAAAATTGAAATTTGGATCAAATTATTCGTTTTTCTTCCTTTTTTCGGTCAAATCTCGATAAAATAAGGAAAATTAAGGGAAAAAAAGATGAAAAAAATTGAAATTTCGCTAAAATTATTCGTTTTTCTTGCTTTTTTCGGTCAAATCTCGTTAAATGAGTAGAATGAAGGAAAAAAAGAGGAAAAAAATTGAAATTTCGCTCAAATTATTAGTTTTTCTTGCTTTTTTCGGTCAAATCTCGATAAAATAAGGAAAATTAAGGGAAAAAAGAGGAAAAAATTGAAATTTCGCTAAAATTATTCGTTTTTCTTGCTTTTTTCGGTCAAATCTCGATAAAATAAGGAAAATTAATGAAAAAAAGAGGAAAAAAATTGAAATTTCGCTAAAATTATTAGTTTTTCTTGCTTTTTTCGGTCAAATCTCATTAAATGAGGAGAACGAAGGAAAAAAAGAGGAAAAAAAAATGAAATTTCGCTAAAATTATTCGTTTTTCTTGCTTTTTTCGGTCAAATCTCGAAAAAATAAGGAAAATTAAGGGAAAAAAAGAGGAAAAAAATTGAAATTTCGCTAAATTTACTCGTTTTTCTTGCTTTTTTCGGTCAAATCTTGATAAAATAAGGAAAATTAAGGGAAAAAAGACGAAAAAAATTGAAATTTCGCTAAAATTATTCGTTTTTCTTGCTTTTTTCGGTCAAATCTCGATAAAATAAGGAAAATTAAGGGTAAAAAAGAGGAAAAAAATTGAAATTTCGATCAAATTATTCGTTTTTCTTCCTTTTTTCGGTCAAATCTCGATAAAATAAGGAAAATTAAGGGAAAAAAGAGGAAAAAAATTGAAATTTCGCTAAAATTATTCGTTTTTTCGGTCAAATCTCGATAAAATGAAGAAAATTAATGAAAAAAAGAGGAAAAAAATTGAAATTTCGCTAAAATTATTAGTTTTTCTTGGATTTTTCGGTGAAATCTCGATAAAATAAGGAAAATTAAGGGAAAAAAGAGGAAAAAAATTGAAATTTCGCTAAAATTATTCGTTTTTTTTGCTTTTTTCGGTCAAATCTCGTTAAATGAGGAGAATGAAGGAAAAAAAGAGGAAAAATATAAATTTCGCTAAAATTATTCGTTGTTCTTGCTTTTTTCGGTCAAATCTCGAAAAAATAAGGAAAATTAAGAGAAAAAAAGAGGAAAAAAATTGAAATTTCGCTAAAGTTACTCGTTTTTCTTGCTTTTTTCGGTCAAATCTTGATAAAATAAGGAAAATTAAGGGAAAAAAAGAGGAAAAAAATTGAAATTTCGCTAAAATTATCCGTTTTTCTTGCTTTTTTCGGTCAAATCTCGATAAAATAAGGAAAATTAAGGGTAAAAAAGAGGAAAAAAATTGAAATTTCGATCAAATTAATTTTTTTATTTTCCTTTTTTCGGTCAAATCTCGATAAAATAAGGAAAATTAAGGGAAAAAAAAGAGGATAAATATTGATATTTCGCTAACATTATTCGTTTTTCTGGATTTTTTTGGTCGAATCTCGATAAAATCAGGAAAATCAAGGGAAAAAAGAAGATAAAAATTGATATTTCCCTAAAATTATTCGTTTTTCTTGCTTTTTTCGGTCAAATCTCGATTAAATAAGGAAAATTAAGGGAAAAAAGAGGATAAAAATTGATATTTCGCTAAAATTATTCGTTTTTCTTGCTTTTTTCGGTCAAATCTCATTAAATGAGGAGAACGAAGGAAAAAAAGAGGAAAAAAAATGAAATTTCGATAAAATTATTCTTTTTTCTTGCTTTTTTCGGTCAAATCTCGTTAAATGAGGAGAATGAAGGAAAAAAAGAGGAAAAAAATTGAAATTTCGCTAAAATTATTCTTTTTTCTTGCTTTTTTCGGTCAAATCTCGATAAAATAAGGAAAATTAAGGGAAAAAAGAGGATAAAAATTGATATTTCGCTAAAATTATTCGTTTTTCTTGCTTTTTTCGGTCAAATCTCATTAAATGAGGAGAACGAAGGAAAAAAAGAGGAAAAAAAAATGAAATTTCGATAAAATTATTCTTTTTTCTTGCTTTTTTCGGTCAAATCTCGTTAAATGAGGAGAATGAAGGAAAAAAAGAGGAAAAAAATTGAAATTTTGCTAAAATTATTCGTTTTTCTTGCTTTTTTATGTCAAATCTCGATAAAATAAGGAAAATTAAGGGTAAAAAAGGGGAAAAAAATTGAAATTTCGATCAAATTATTCGTTTTTCTTCCTTTTTTCGGTCAAATCTCGATAAAATAAGGTAAATTAAGGGAAAAAAAAGAGGATAAATATTGATATTTCGCTAAAATTATTCGTATTTCTGGCTTTTTTTGGTCGAATCTCGATAAAATCAGGAATATCAAGGGAAAAAAGAAGATAAAAATTGATATTTCGCTACAATTATTCGTTTATCTTGCTTTTTTCGGTCAAATCTCGATAAAATAAGGAAAATTAATGAAAAAAAGAGGAAAAAAATTGTAATTTCGCTAAAATTATTAGTTTTTCTTGGATTTTTCGGTGAAATCTCGATAAAATAAGGAAAATTAAGGGAAAAAAGAGGATAAAAATTGATATTTTGCTAAATTTATTCGTTTTTCTTGCATTTTTCGGTCAAATCTCATTAAATGAGGAGAACGAAGGAAAAAAGAGGAAAAAAAATTGAAATTTCGCTAAAATTATTCGTTTTTCTTGCTTTTTTCGGAAAAATCTCGATAAAATAAGGAAAATTAAGGGAAAAAAAGAGGAAAAAAATTGAAATTTCGCTAAAATTATTCGTTTTTCTTGCTTTTTTCGGTCAAATCTCGTTAAATGAGGAGAATGAAGGAAAAAAAGAGGAAAAAAATTGAAATTTCGCTAAAATTATTCGTTTTTCTTGCTTTTTTCGGTCAAATCTTGAAAAAATAAGGAAAATTAAGGGAAAAAAAGAGGAAAAAAATTGAAATTTCGCTAAAGTTACTCATTTTTCTTGCTTTTTTCGGTCAAATCTTGATAAAATAAGGAAAATTAAGGGAAAAAAAGAGGAAAAAAATTGAAATTTCGCTAAAATTATTCGTTTTTCTTGCTTTTTTCGGTCAAATCTCGATAAAATAAGGAAAATTAAGGGTAAAAAAGAGGAAAATAATTGAAATTTTGATCAAATTATTCGTTTTTCTTCCTTTTTTCGGTCAAATCTCGATAAAATAAGGAAAATTTAGGGAAAAAAAGAGGAAAAAAATTGAAATTTCGCTAAAATTATTCGTTTTTCTTGCTTTTTTCGGTCAAATCTCGTTAAATGAGGAGAATGAAGGAAAAAAAGAGGAAAAAAATTGAAATTTCGCTAAAATTATTCGTTTTTCTTGCTTTTTTCGGTCAAATCTCGAAAAAATAGGGAAAATTAAGGGAAAAAAAGAGGAAAAAAATTGAAATTTCGCTAAAGTTACTCGTTTTTCTTCCTTTTTTCGGTCAAATCTTGATAAAATAAGGAAAATTAAGGGAAAAAAAGAGGAAAAAATTGAAATTTCGCTAAAATTATTCGTTTTTCTTGCTGTTTTCGGTCAAATCTCGATAAAATAAGGAAAATTAAGGGAAAAAAGAGGATAAAAATTGATATTTCGCTAAAATTATTCGTTTTTCTTGCTTTTTTCGGTCAAATCTCATTAAATGAGGAGAACGAAGGAAAAAAAGAGGAAAAAAAAATGAAATTTCGATAAAATTATTCTTTTTTCTTGCTTTTTTCGGTCAAATCTCGTTAAATGAGGAGAATGAAGGAAAAAAAGAGGAAAAAAATTGAAATTTCGCTAAAATTATTCGTTTTTCTTGCTTTTTTCGGTCAAATCTCGATAAAATAAGGAAAATTAAGGGAAAAAAGAGGATAAAAATTGATATTTCGCTAAAATTATTCGTTCTTCTTGCTTTTTTCGGTCAAATCTCATTAAATGAGGAGAACGAAGGAAAAAAAGAGGAAAAAAAAATGAAATTTCGATAAAATTATTCTTTTTTCTTGCTTTTTTCGGTCAAATCTCGTTAAATGAGGAGAATGAAGGAAAAAAAGAGGAAAAAAATTGAAATTTTGCAAAAATTATTCGTTTTTCTTGCTTTTTTATGTCAAATCTCGATAAAATAAGGAAAATTAAGGGTAAAAAAGGGGAAAAAAATTGAAATTTCGATCAAATTATTCGTTTTTCTTCCTTTTTTCGGTCAAATCTCGATAAAATAAGGTAAATTAAGGGAAAAAAAAGAGGATAAATATTGATATTTCGCTAAAATTATTCGTATTTCTGGCTTTTTTTTGTCGAATCTCGATAAAATCAGGAATATCAAGGGAAAAAAGAAGATAAAAATTGATATTTCGCTACAATTATTCGTTTATCTTGCTTTTTTCGGTCAAATCTCGATAAAATAAGGAAAATTAATGAAAAAAAGAGGAAAAAAATTGTAATTTCGCTAAAATTATTAGTTTTTCTTGGATTTTTCGGTGAAATCTCGATAAAATAAGGAAAATTAAGGGAAAAAAGAGGATAAAAATTGATATTTTGCTAAATTTATTCGTTTTTCTTGCATTTTTCGGTCAAATCTCATTAAATGAGGAGAACGAAGGAAAAAAGAGGAAAAAAAATTGAAATTTCGCTAAAATTATTCGTTTTTCTTGCTTTTTTCGGAAAAATCTCGATAAAATAAGGAAAATTAAGGGAAAAAAAGAGGAAAAAAATTGAAATTTCGCTAAAATTATTCGTTTTTCTTGCTTTTTTCGGTCAAATCTCGTTAAATGAGGAGAATGAAGGAAAAAAAGAGGAAAAAAAATTAAAATTTCGCTAAAATTATTCGTTTTTCTTGCTTTTTTCGGTCAAATCTCGAAAAAATAAGGAAAATTAAGGGAAAAAAGGAGGAAAAAAATTGAAATTTCGCTAAAGTTACTCGTTTTTCCTGCTTTTTTCTGTCAAATCTTGATAAAATAAGGAAAATTAAGGGAAAAAAAGAGGAAAAAAATTGAAATTTCGCTAAAATTATTCGTTTTTCTTGCTTTTTTCGGTCAAATCTCGATAAAATAAGGAAAATTAATGAAAAAAAGAGGAAAAAAATTGTAATTTCGCTAAAATTATTAGTTTTTCTTGGATTTTTCGGTGAAATCTCGATAAAATAAGGAAAATTAAGGGAAAAAAGAGGATAAAAATTGATATTTTGCTAAATTTATTCGTTTTTCTTGCATTTTTCGGTCAAATCTCATTAAATGAGGAGAACGAAGGAAAAAAGAGGAAAAAAAATTGAAATTTCGCTAAAATTATTCGTTTTTCTTGCTTTTTTCGGAAAAATCTCGATAAAATAAGGAAAATTAAGGGAAAAAAAGAGGAAAAAAATTGAAATTTCGCTAAAATTATTCGTTTTTCTTGCTTTTTTCGGTCAAATCTCGTTAAATGAGGAGAATGAAGGAAAAAAAGAGGAAAAAAATTGAAATTTCGCTAAAATTATTCGTTTTTCTTGCTTTTTTCGGTCAAATCTTGAAAAAATAAGGAAAATTAAGGGAAAAAAAGAGGAAAAAAATTGAAATTTCGCTAAAGTTACTCATTTTTCTTGCTTTTTTCGGTCAAATCTTGATAAAATAAGGAAAATTAAGGGAAAAAAAGAGGAAAAAAATTGAAATTTCGCTAAAATTATTCGTTTTTCTTGCTTTTTTCGGTCAAATCTCGATAAAATAAGGAAAATTAAGGGTAAAAAAGAGGAAAATAATTGAAATTTTGATCAAATTATTCGTTTTTCTTCCTTTTTTCGGTCAAATCTCGATAAAATAAGGAAAATTTAGGGAAAAAAAGAGGAAAAAAATTGAAATTTCGCTAAAATTATTCGTTTTTCTTGCTTTTTTCGGTCAAATCTCGTTAAATGAGGAGAATGAAGGAAAAAAAGAGGAAAAAAATTGAAATTTCGCTAAAATTATTCGTTTTTCTTGCTTTTTTCGGTCAAATCTCGAAAAAATAGGGAAAATTAAGGGAAAAAAAGAGGAAAAAAATTGAAATTTCGCTAAAGTTACTCGTTTTTCTTCCTTTTTTCGGTCAAATCTTGATAAAATAAGGAAAATTAAGGGAAAAAAAGAGGAAAAAATTGAAATTTCGCTAAAATTATTCGTTTTTCTTGCTGTTTTCGGTCAAATCTCGATAAAATAAGGAAAATTAAGGGAAAAAAGAGGATAAAAATTGATATTTCGCTAAAATTATTCGTTTTTCTTGCTTTTTTCGGTCAAATCTCATTAAATGAGGAGAACGAAGGAAAAAAAGAGGAAAAAAAAATGAAATTTCGATAAAATTATTCTTTTTTCTTGCTTTTTTCGGTCAAATCTCGTTAAATGAGGAGAATGAAGGAAAAAAAGAGGAAAAAAATTGAAATTTCGCTAAAATTATTCGTTTTTCTTGCTTTTTTCGGTCAAATCTCGATAAAATAAGGAAAATTAAGGGAAAAAAGAGGATAAAAATTGATATTTCGCTAAAATTATTCGTTCTTCTTGCTTTTTTCGGTCAAATCTCATTAAATGAGGAGAACGAAGGAAAAAAAGAGGAAAAAAAAATGAAATTTCGATAAAATTATTCTTTTTTCTTGCTTTTTTCGGTCAAATCTCGTTAAATGAGGAGAATGAAGGAAAAAAAGAGGAAAAAAATTGAAATTTTGCAAAAATTATTCGTTTTTCTTGCTTTTTTATGTCAAATCTCGATAAAATAAGGAAAATTAAGGGTAAAAAAGGGGAAAAAAATTGAAATTTCGATCAAATTATTCGTTTTTCTTCCTTTTTTCGGTCAAATCTCGATAAAATAAGGTAAATTAAGGGAAAAAAAAGAGGATAAATATTGATATTTCGCTAAAATTATTCGTATTTCTGGCTTTTTTTTGTCGAATCTCGATAAAATCAGGAATATCAAGGGAAAAAAGAAGATAAAAATTGATATTTCGCTACAATTATTCGTTTATCTTGCTTTTTTCGGTCAAATCTCGATAAAATAAGGAAAATTAATGAAAAAAAGAGGAAAAAAATTGTAATTTCGCTAAAATTATTAGTTTTTCTTGGATTTTTCGGTGAAATCTCGATAAAATAAGGAAAATTAAGGGAAAAAAGAGGATAAAAATTGATATTTTGCTAAATTTATTCGTTTTTCTTGCATTTTTCGGTCAAATCTCATTAAATGAGGAGAACGAAGGAAAAAAGAGGAAAAAAAATTGAAATTTCGCTAAAATTATTCGTTTTTCTTGCTTTTTTCGGAAAAATCTCGATAAAATAAGGAAAATTAAGGGAAAAAAAGAGGAAAAAAATTGAAATTTCGCTAAAATTATTCGTTTTTCTTGCTTTTTTCGGTCAAATCTCGTTAAATGAGGAGAATGAAGGAAAAAAAGAGGAAAAAAAATTAAAATTTCGCTAAAATTATTCGTTTTTCTTGCTTTTTTCGGTCAAATCTCGAAAAAATAAGGAAAATTAAGGGAAAAAAGGAGGAAAAAAATTGAAATTTCGCTAAAGTTACTCGTTTTTCCTGCTTTTTTCTGTCAAATCTTGATAAAATAAGGAAAATTAAGGGAAAAAAAGAGGAAAAAAATTGAAATTTCGCTAAAATTATTCGTTTTTCTTGCTTTTTTCGGTCAAATCTCGTTAAATGAGGAGAATGAAGGAAAAAAAGAGGAAAAAAAATTAAAATTTCGCTAAAATTATTCGTTTTTCTTGCTTTTTTCGGTCAAATCTCGAAAAAATAAGGAAAATTAAGGGAAAAAAGGAGGAAAAAAATTGAAATTTCGCTAAAGTTACTCGTTTTTCCTGCTTTTTTCGGTCAAATCTTGATAAAATAAGGAAAATTAAGGGAAAAAAAGAGGAAAAAAATTGAAATTTCGCTAAAATTATTCGTTTTTCTTGCTTTTTTCGGTCAAATCTCGATAAAATAATGAAAATTAAGGGTAAAAAAGAGTATAAAATTGAAATTTGGATCAAATTATTCGTTTTTCTTCCTTTTTTCGGTCAAATCTCGATAAAATAAGGAAAATTAAGGGAAAAAAAGATGAAAAAAATTGAAATTTCGCTAAAATTATTCGTTTTTCTTGCTTTTTTCGGTCAAATCTCGTTAAATGAGTAGAATGAAGGAAAAAAAGAGGAAAAAAATTGAAATTTCGATCAAATTATTAGTTTTTCTTGCTTTTTTCGGTCAAATCTCGAAAAAATAAGGAAAATTAAGGGAAAAAAAGAGGAAAAAAATTGAAATTTCGCTAAATTTACTCGTTTTTCTTGCTTTTTTCGGTCAAATCTTGATAAAATAAGGAAAATTAAGGGAAAAAAGACGAAAAAAATTGAAATTTCGCTAAAATTATTCGTTTTTTCGGTCAAATCTCGATAAAATGAGGAAAATTAATGAAAAAAAGAGGAAAAAAATTGAAATTTCGCTAAAATTATTAGTTTTTCTTGGATTTTTCGGTGAAATCTCGATAAAATAAGGAAAATTAAGGGAAAAAAGAGGATAAAAATTGATATTTCGCTAAAATTATTCGTTTTTCTTGCTTTTTTCGGTCAAATTTCATTAAATGAGGAGAACGAAGGAAAAAAAGAAGAAAAAAAATTGAAATTTCGCTAAAATTATTCGTTTTTCTTGCTTTTTTCGGAAAAATCTCGATAAAATAAGGAAAATTAAGGGAAAAAAAGAGGAAAAAAATTGAAATTTCGCTAAAATTATTCGTTTTTCTTGCTTTTTTCGGTCAAATCTCGTTAAATGAGGAGAATGAAGGAAAAAAAGAGGAAAAATATAAATTTCGCTAAAATTATTCGTTTTTCTTGCTTTTTTCGGTCAAATCTCAAAAAAATAAGGAAAATTAAGGGAAAAAAAGAGGAAAAAAATTGAAATTTCGCTAAAGTTACTCGTTTTTCTTGCTTTTTTCGGTCAAATCTTGATAAAATAAGGAAAATTAAGGGAAAAAAAGAGGAAAAAAATTGAAATTTCGCTAAAATTATCCGTTTTTCTTGCTTTTTTCGGTCAAATCTCGATAAAATAAGGAAAATTAAGGGTAAAAAAGAGGAAAAAAATTGAAATTTCGATCAAATTAATTTTGTTATTTTCCTTTTTTCGGTCAAATCTCGATAAAATAAGGAAAATTAAGGTAAAAAAAAGAGGATAAATATTGATATTTCGCTAACATTATTCGTTTTTCTGGATTTTTTTGGTCGAATCTCGATAAAATCAGGAAAATCAAGGGAAAAAAGAAGATAAAAATTGATATTTCGCTAAAATTATTCGTTTTTCTTGCTTTTTTCGGTCAAATCTCGATAAAATAAGGAAAATTAATGAAAAAAAGAGGAAAAAAATTGAAATTTCGCTAAAATTATTAGTTTTTCTTGGATTTTTCGGTGAAATCTCGATTAAATAAGGAAAATTAAGGGAAAAAAGAGGATAAAAATTGATATTTCGCTAAATTTATTCGTTTTTCTTGCTTTTTTCGGTCAAATCTCATTAAATGAGGAGAACGAAGGAAAAAATGAGGAAAAAAAATTAAATTTCGCTAAAATTATTCGTTTTTCTTGCTTTTTTCGGTCAAATCTCGTTAAATGAGGAGAATGAAGGAAAAAAAGAGGAAAAAAATTGAAATTTCGCTAAAATTATTCGTTTTTCTTGCTTTTTTCGGTCAAATCTCGAAAAAATAAGGAAAATTAAGGGAAAAAAAGAGGAAAAAAATTGAAATTTCGCTAAAGTTACTCGTTTTTCTTGCTTTTTTCGGTCAAATCTTGATAAAATAAGGAAAATTAAGGGAAAAAAAGAGGAAAAAAATTGAAATTTCGCAAAAATTATTCGTTTTTCTTGCTTTTTTCGGTCAAATCTCGAAAAAATAAGGAAAATTAAGGGATAAAAGGAGGAAAAAAATTGAAATTTCGCTAAAGTTAATCGTTTTTCTTGCTTTTTTCGGTCAAATCTTGATAAAATAAGGAAAATTAAGGGAAAAAAAGAGGAAAAAAATTGAAATTTCGCTAAAATTATTCGTTTTTCTTGCTTTTTTCGGTCAAATCTTGATAAAATAAGGAAAATTAAGGGTAAAAAAGAGAAAAAAATTGAAATTTCGATCAAATTATTCGTTTTTCTTCCTTTTTTCGGTCAAATCTCGATAAAATAAGGAAAATTAAGGGAAAAAAAGATGAAAAAAATTGAAATTTCGCTAAAATTATTCGTTTTTCTTGCTATTTTCGGTCAAATCTCGTTAAATGAGTAGAATGAAGGAAAAAAAGAGGAAAAAAATTTAAATTTCGCTAAAATTATTCGTTTTTCTTGCTTTTTTCGGTCAAATCTCGAAAAAATAAGGAAAATTAAGGGAAAAAAAAGAGGATAAATATTGATATTTCGCTAAAATTATTCGTTTTTCTTGCTTTTTTCGGTCAAATCTCATTATATGAGGAGAACGAAGGAAAAAAAGAGGAAAAAAAATTGAAATTTCGCTAATATTATTCGTTTTTCTTGCTTTTTTCGGAAAAATCTCGATAAAATAAGGAAAATTAAGGGAAAAAAAGAGGAAAAAAATTGAAATTTCGCTAAAATTATTCGTTTTTCTTGCTTTTTTCGGTCAAATCTCATTAAATGAGGAGAACGAAGGAAAAAAAGAGGAAAAAAAATTGAAATTTCGCTAAAATTATTTGTTTTTCTTGCTTTTTTCGGAAAAATCTCGATAAAATAAGGAAAATTAAGGGAAAAAAGAGGATAAAAATCGAAATTTCGCTAAAATTATTCGTTTTTCTTGCTTTTTTCAAGCAAATCTCGATAAAATAAGGAAAATTAAGGGAAAAAAAGAGGAAAAAAATTGAAATTTCGCTGAAGTTACTCGTTTTTCTTGCTTTTTTCGGTCAAATCTTGATAAAATAAAGAAAATTATGGGAAAAAAAGAGGAAAAAAATTGAAATTTCGCTAAAATTATTCGTTTTTCTTGCTTTTTTCGGTCAAATCTCGTTAAATGAGGAGAATGAAGGAAAAACAGAGGAAAAAAATTGAAATTTCGCTAAGATTATTCGTTTTTCTTGCTTTTTTCAAGCAAATCTCGATAAAATAAGGAAAATTAAGGGAAAAAAAGAGGAAAAAAATTGAAATTTCGCTAAAGTTACTCGTTTTTCTTGCTTTTTTCGGTCAAATCTTGATAAAATAAGGAAAATTAAGGGAAAAAAGAGGAAAAAAATTGAAATTTCGCTAAAGTTACTCGTTTTTCTTGCTTTTTTCGGTCAAATCTTGATAAAATAAGGAAAATTAAATAAAAAAAAGATGAAAAAAATTGAAATTTCGCTAAAATTATTCCTTTTTCTTGCTTTTTTCGGTCAAATCTCGATAAAATAAGGAAAATTAAGGGTAAAAAAGAGAAAAAAATTGAAATTTCGATCAAATTATTCGTTTTTCTTCCTTTTTTCGGTCAAATCTCGATAAAATAAGGAAAATTAAGGGAAAAAAAAGAGGATAAATATTGATATTTCGCTAAAATTATTCGTTTTTCTGGCTTTTTTTGGTCGAATCTCGATAAAATCAGGAAAATCAAGGGAAAAAAGAAGATAAAAATTGATATTTCGCTAAAATTATTCGTTTTTCTTGCTTTTTTCGGTCAAATCTCGATAAAATAAGGAAAATTAATGAAAAAAAGAGGAATAAAATTGAAATTTCGCTAAAATTATTAGTTTTTCTTGGATTTTTCGGTGAAATCTCGATAAAATAAGGAAAATTAAGGGAAAAAAGAGGATAAAAATTGATATTTCGCTAAATTTATTCGTTTTTCTTGCTTTTTTCGGTCAAATCTCATTAAATGAGGAGAACGAAGGAAAAAAAGAGGAAAAAAAATTGAAATTTCGCTAAAATTATTCGTTTTTCTTGCTTTTTTCGGAAAAATGTCGATAAAATAAGGAAAATTAAGGGAGAAAAAGAGGAAAAAAATTGAAATTTCGCTAAAATTATTCGTTTTTCTTGCTTTTTTCGGTCAAATCTCGTTAAATGAGGAGAATGAAGGAAAAAAAGAGGAAAAAAATTGAAATTTCGCAAAAATTATTCGTTTTTCTTGCTTTTTTCGGTCAAATCTCGAAAAAATAAGGAAAATTAAGGGATAAAAGGAGGAAAAAAATTGAAATTTCGCTATAGTTACTCGTTTTTCTTGCTTTTTTCGGTCAAATCTTGATAAAATAAGGAAAATTAAGGGAAAAAAAGAGGAAAAAAATTGAAATTTCGCTAAAATTATTCGTTTTTCTTGCTTTTTTCGGTCAAATCTTGATAAAATAAGGAAAATTAAGGGTAAAAAAGAGAAAAAAATTGAAATTTCGATCAAATTATTCGTTTTTCTTCCTTTTTTCGGTCAAATCTCGATAAAATAAGGAAAATTAAGGGAAAAAAAGATGAAAAAAATTGAAATTTCGCTAAAATTATTCGTTTTTCTTGCTTTTTTCGGTCAAATCTCGTTAAATGAGTAGAATGAAGGAAAAAAAGAGGAAAAAAATTGAAATTTCGCTAAAATTATTCGTTTTTCTTGCTTTTTTCGGTCAAATCTCGAAAAAATAAGGAAAATTAAGGGAAAAAAAAAGAGGATAAATATTGATATTTCGCTAAAATTATTCGTTTTTCTTGCTTTTTTCGGTCAAATCTCATTAAATGAGGAGAACGAAGGAAAAAAAGAGGAAAAAAAAATTGAAATTTCGCTAAAATTATTCGTTTTTCTTGCTTTTTTCGGAAAAATCTCGATAAAATAAGGAAAATTAAGGGAAAAAAAGAGGAAAAAAATTGAAATTTCGCTAAAATTATTCGTTTTTCTTGCTTTTTTCGGTCAAATCTCATTAAATGAGGAGAACGAAGGAAAAAAAGAGGAAAAAAAATTGAAATTTCGCTAAAATTATTTGTTTTTTTTGCTTTTTTCGGTCAAATCTCGTTAAATGAGGAGAATGAAGGAAAAAAAGAGGAAAAAAGTTGAAATTTCGCAAAAATTATTCGTTTTTCTTGCTTTTTTCGGTCAAATCTCGAAAAAATAAGGAAAATTAAGGGATAAAAGGAGGAAAAAAATTGAAATTTCGCTGAAGTTACTCGTTTTTCTTGCTTTTTTCGGTCAAATCTTGATAAAATAAGGAAAATTAAGGGAAAAAAAGAGGAAAAAAATTGAAATTTCGCTAAAATTATTCGTTTTTCTTGCTTTTTTCGGTCAAATCTTGATAAAATAAGGAAAATTAAGGGTAAAAAAGAGAAAAAAAAATGAAATTTCGATCAAATTATTCGTTTTTCTTCCTTTTTTCGGTCAAATCTCGATAAAATAAGGAAAATTAAGGGAAAAAAAGATGAAAAAAATTGAAATTTCGCTAAAATTATTCGTTTTTCTTGCTATTTTCGGTCAAATCTCGTTAAATGAGTAGAATGAAGGAAAAAAAGAGGAAAAAAATTTAAATTTCGCTAAAATTATTCGTTTTTCTTGCTTTTTTCGGTCAAATCTCGAAAAAATAAGGAAAATTAAGGGAAAAAAAAGAGGATAAATATTGATATTTCGCTAAAATTATTCTTTTTTCTTGCTTTTTTCGGTCAAATCTCATTAAATGAGGAGAACGAAGGAAAAAAAGAGGAAAAAAAAATTGAAATTTCGCTAATATTATTCGTTTTTCTTGCTTTTTTCGGAAAAATCTCGATAAAATAAGGAAAATTAAGGGAAAAAAAGAGGAAAAAAATTGAAATTTCGCTAAAATTATTCGTTTTTCTTGCTTTTTTCGGTCAAATCTCATTAAATGAGGAGAACGAAGGAAAAAAAGAGGAAAAAAAATTGAAATTTCGCTAAAATTATTTGTTTTTCTTGCTTTTTTCGGAAAAATCTCGATAAAATAAGGAAAATTAAGGGAAAAAAAGAGGATAAAAATCGAAATTTCGCTAAAATTATTCGTTTTTCTTGCTTTTTTCAAGCAAATCTCGATAAAATAAGGAAAATTAAGGGAAAAAAAGAGGAAAAAAATTGAAATTTCGCTGAAGTTACTCGTTTTTCTTGCTTTTTTCGGTCAAATCTTGATAAAATAAAGAAAATTAAGGGAAAAAAAGAGGAAAAAAATTGAAATTTCGCTAAAATTATTCGTTTTTCTTGCTTTTTTCGGTCAAATCTCGTTAAATGAGGAGAATGAAGGAAAAACAGAGGAAAAAAATTGAAATTTCGCTAAAATTATTCGTTTTTCTTGCTTTTTTCGGTCAAATCTCGAAAAAATAAGGAAAATTAAGGGAAAAAAAAGAGGATAAATATTGATATTTCGCTAAAATTATTCGTTTTTCTTGCTTTTTTCGGTCAAATCTCATTAAATGAGGAGAACGAAGGAAAAAAAGAGGAAAAAAAATTGAAATTTCGCTAATATTATTCGTTTTTCTTGCTTTTTTCGGAAAAATCTCGATAAAATAAGGAAAATTAAGGGAAAAAAAGAGGAAAAAAATTGAAATTTCGCTAAAATTATTCGTTTTTCTTGCTTTTTTCGGTCAAATCTCATTAAATGAGGAGAACGAAGGAAAAAAAGAGGAAAAAAAATTGAAATTTCGCTAAAATTATTTGTTTTTCTTGCTTTTTTCGGAAAAATCTCGATAAAATAAGGAAAATTAAGGGAAAAAAAGAGGATAAAAATCGAAATTTCGCTAAAATTATTCGTTTTTCTTGCTTTTTTCAAGCAAATCTCGATAAAATAAGGAAAATTAAGGGAAAAAAAGAGGAAAAAAATTGAAATTTCGCTGAAGTTACTCGTTTTTCTTGCTTTTTTCGGTCAAATCTTGATAAAATAAAGAAAATTAAGGGAAAAAAAGAGGAAAAAAATTGAAAAATTCGCTAAAATTATTCGTTTTTCTTGCTTTTTTCGGTCAAATCTCGTTAAATGAGGAGAATGAAGGAAAAACAGAGGAAAAAAATTGAAATTTCGCTAAGATTATTCGTTTTTCTTGCTTTTTTCAAGCAAATCTCGATAAAATAAGGAAAATTAAGGGAAAAAAAGAGGAAAAAAATTGAAATTTCGCTAAAGTTACTCGTTTTTCTTGCTTTTTTCGGTCAAATCTTGATAAAATAAGGAAAATTAAGGGAAAAAAAGAGGAAAAAAATTGAAATTTCGCTAAAGTTACTCGTTTTTCTTGCTTTTTTCAGTCAAATCTTGATAAAATAAGGAAAATTAAATAAAAAAAAGATGAAAAAAATTGAAATTTCGCTAAAATTATTCCTTTTTCTTGCTTTTTTCGGTCAAATCTCGATAAAATAAGGAAAATTAAGGGTAAAAAAGAGAAAAAAATTGAAATTTCGATCAAATTATTCGTTTTTCTTCCTTTTTTCGGTCAAATCTCGATAAAATAAGGAAAATTAAGGGAAAAAAAAGAGGATAAATATTGATATTTCGCTAAAATTATTCGTTTTTCTGGCTTTTTTTGGTCGAATCTCGATAAAATCAGGAAAATCAAGGGAAAAAAGAAGATAAAAATTGATATTTCACTAAAATTATTCGTTTTTCTTGCTTTTTTCGGTCAAATCTCGATAAAATAAGGAAAATTAATGAAAAAAAGAGGAAAAAAATTGAAATTTCGCTAAAATTATTAGTTTTTCTTGGATTTTTCGGTGAAATCTCGATAAAATAAGGAAAATTAAGGGAAAAAAGAGGATAAAAATTGATATTTCGCTAAATTTATTCGTTTTTCTTGCTTTTTTCGGTCAAATCTCATTAAATGAGGAGAACGAAGGAAAAAAAGAGGAAAAAAAATTGAAATTTCGCTAAAATTATTCGTTTTTCTTGCTTTTTTCGGAAAAATGTCGATAAAATAAGGAAAATTAAGGGAGAAAAAGAGGAAAAAAATTGAAATTTCGCTAAAATTATTCGTTTTTCTTGCTTTTTTCGGTCAAATCTCGTTAAATGAGGAGAATGAAGGAACAAAAGAGGAAAAAAATTGAAATTTCGCAAAAATTATTCGTTTTTCTTGCTTTTTTCGGTCAAATCTCGAAAAAATAAGGAAAATTAAGGGATAAAAGGAGGAAAAAAATTGAAATTTCGCTATAGTTACTCGTTTTTCTTGCTTTTTTCGGTCAAATCTTGATAAAATAAGGAAAATTAAGGGAAAAAAAGAGGAAAAAAATTGAAATTTCGCTAAAATTATTCGTTTTTCTTGCTTTTTTCGGTCAAATCTTGATAAAATAAGGAAAATTAAGGGTAAAAAAGAGAAAAAAATTGAAATTTCGATCAAAGTATTCGTTTTTCTTCCTTTTTTCGGTCAAATCTCGATAAAATAAGGAAAATTAAGGGAAAAAAAGATGAAAAAAATTGAAATTTCGCTAAAATTATTCGTTTTTCTTGCTATTTTCGGTCAAATCTCGTTAAATGAGTAGAATGAAGGAAAAAAAGAGGAAAAAAATTTAAATTTCGCTAAAATTATTCGATTTTCTTGCTTTTTTCGGTCAAATCTCGAAAAAATAAGGAAAATTAAGGGAAAAAAAAGAGGATAAATATTGATATTTCGCTAAAATTATTCGTTTTTCTTGCTTTTTTCGGTCAAATCTCATTAAATGAGGAGAACGAAGGAAAAAAAGAGGAAAAAAAATTGAAATTTCGCTAATATTATTCGTTTTTCTTGCTTTTTTCGGAAAAATCTCGATAAAATAAGGAAAATTAAGGGAAAAAAAGAGGAAAAAAATTGAAATTTCGCTAAAATTATTCGTTTTTCTTGCTTTTTTCGGTCAAATCTCATTAAATGAGGAGAACGAAGGAAAAAAAGAGGAAAAAAAATTGAAATTTCGCTAAAATTATTTGTTTTTCTTGCTTTTTTCGGAAAAATCTCGATAAAATAAGGAAAATTAAGGGAAAAAAAGAGGATAAAAATCGAAATTTCGCTAAAATTATTCGTTTTTCTTGCTTTTTTCAAGCAAATCTCGATAAAATAAGGAAAATTAAGGGAAAAAAAGAGGAAAAAAATTGAAATTTCGCTGAAGTTACTCGTTTTTCTTGCTTTTTTCGGTCAAATCTTGATAAAATAAAGAAAATTAAGGGAAAAAAAGAGGAAAAAAATTGAAATTTCGCTAAAATTATTCGTTTTTCTTGCTTTTTTCGGTCAAATCTCGTTAAATGAGGAGAATGAAGGAAAAACAGAGGAAAAAAATTGAAATTTCGCTAAGATTATTCGTTTTTCTTGCTTTTTTCAAGCAAATCTCGATAAAATAAGGAAAATTAAGGGAAAAAAAGAGGAAAAAAATTGAAATTTCGCTAAAGTTACTCGTTTTTCTTGCTTTTTTCGGTCAAATCTTGATAAAATAAGGAAAATTAAGGGAAAAAAATTGAAATTTCGCTAAAGTTACTCGTTTTTCTTGCTTTTTTCGGTCAAATCTTGATAAAATAAGGAAAATTAAATAAAAAAAAGATGAAAAAAATTGAAATTTCGCTAAAATTATTCCTTTTTCTTGCTTTTTTCGGTCAAATCTCGATAAAATAAGGAAAATTAAGGGTAAAAAAGAGAAAAAAATTGAAATTTCGATCAAATTATTCGTTTTTCTTCCTTTTTTCGGTCAAATCTCGATAAAATAAGGAAAATTAAGGGAAAAAAAAGAGGATAAATATTGATATTTCGCTAAAATTATTCGTTTTTCTGGCTTTTTTTGGTCGAATCTCGATAAAATCAGGAAAATCAAGGGAAAAAAGAAGATAAAAATTGATATTTCGCTAAAATTATTCGTTTTTCTTGCTTTTTTCGGTCAAATCTCGATAAAATAAGGAAAATTAATGAAAAAAAGAGGAAAAAAATTGAAATTTCGCTAAAATTATTAGTTTTTCTTGGATTTTTCGGTGAAATCTCGATAAAATAAGGAAAATTAAGGGAAAAAAGAGGATAAAAATTGATATTTCGCTAAATTTATTCGTTTTTCTTGCTTTTTTCGGTCAAATCTCATTAAATGAGGAGAACGAAGGAAAAAAAGAGGAAAAAAAATTGAAATTTCGCTAAAATTATTCGTTTTTCTTGCTTTTTTCGGAAAAATGTCGATAAAATAAGGAAAATTAAGGGAGAAAAAGAGGAAAAAAATTGAAATTTCGCTAAAATTATTCGTTTTTCTTGCTTTTTTCGGTCAAATCTCGTTAAATGAGGAGAATGAAGGAAAAAAAGAGGAAAAAAATTGAAATTTCGCAAAAATTATTCGTTTTTCTTGCTTTTTTCGGTCAAATCTCGAAAAAATAAGGAAAATTAAGGGATAAAAGGAGGAAAAAAATTGAAATTTCGCTATAGTTACTCGTTTTTCTTGCTTTTTTCGGTCAAATCTTGATAAAATAAGGAAAATTAAGGGAAAAAAAGAGGAAAAAAATTGAAATTTCGCTAAAATTATTCGTTTTTCTTGCTTTTTTCGGTCAAATCTTGATAAAATAAGGAAAATTAAGGGTAAAAAAGAGAAAAAAATTGAAATTTCGATCAAATTATTCGTTTTTCTTCCTTTTTTCGGTCAAATCTCGATAAAATAAGGAAAATTAAGGGAAAAAAAGATGAAAAAAATTGAAATTTCGCTAAAATTATTCGTTTTTCTTGCTTTTTTCGGTCAAATCTCGTTAAATGAGTAGAATGAAGGAAAAAAAGAGGAAAAAAATTGAAATTTCGCTAAAATTATTCGTTTTTCTTGCTTTTTTCGGTCAAATCTCGAAAAAATAAGGAAAATTAAGGGAAAAAAAAAGAGGATAAATATTGATATTTCGCTAAAATTATTCGTTTTTCTTGCTTTTTTCGGTCAAATCTCATTAAATGAGGAGAACGAAGGAAAAAAAGAGGAAAAAAAATTGAAATTTCGCTAAAATTATTCGTTTTTCTTGCTTGTTTCGGAAAAATCTCGATAAAATAAGGAAAATTAAGGGAAAAAAAGAGGAAAAAAATTGAAATTTCGCTTAAATTATTCGTTTTTCTTGCTTTTTTCGGTCAAATCTCATTAAATGAGGAGAACGAAGGAAAAAAAGAGGAAAAAAAATTGAAATTTCGCTAAAATTATTTGTTTTTTTTTGCTTTTTTCGGTCAAATCTCGTTAAATGAGGAGAATGAAGGAAAAAAAGAGGAAAAAAATTGAAATTTCGCAAAAATTATTCGTTTTTCTTGCTTTTTTCGGTCAAATCTCGAAAAAATAAGGAAAATTAAGGGATAAAAGGAGGAAGAAAATTGAAATTTCGCTGAAGTTACTCGTTTTTCTTGCTTTTTTCGGTCAAATCTTGATAAAATAAGGAAAATTAAGGGAAAAAAAGAGGAAAAAAATTGAAATTTCGCTAAAATTATTCGTTTTTCTTGCTTTTTTCGGTCAAATCTTGATAAAATAAGGAAAATTAAGGGTAAAAAAGAGAAAAAAATTGAAATTTCGATCAAATTATTCGTTTTTCTTCCTTTTTTCGGTCAAATCTCGATAAAATAAGGAAAATTAAGGGAAAAAAAGATGAAAAAAATTGAAATTTCGCTAAAATTATTCGTTTTTCTTGCTATTTTCGGTCAAATCTCGTTAAATGAGTAGAATGAAGGAAAAAAAGAGGAAAAAAATTTAAATTTCGCTAAAATTATTCGTTTTTCTTGCTTTTTTCGGTCAAATCTCGAAAAAATAAGGAAAATTAAGGGAAAAAAAAGAGGATAAATATTGATATTTCGCTAAAATTATTCGTTTTTCTTGCTTTTTTCGGTCAAATCTCATTAAATGAGGAGAACGAAGGAAAAAAAGAGGAAAAAAAAATTGAAATTTCGCTAATATTATTCGTTTTTCTTGCTTTTTTCGGAAAAATCTCGATAAAATAAGGAAAATTAAGGGAAAAAAAGAGGAATAAAATTGAAATTTCGCTAAAATTATTCGTTTTTCTTGCTTTTTTCGGTCAAATCTCATTAAATGAGGAGAACGAAGGAAAAAAAGAGGAAAAAAAATTGAAATTTCGCTAAAATTATTTGTTTTTCTTGCTTTTTTCGGAAAAATCTCGATAAAATAAGGAAAATTAAGGGAAAAAAAGAGGATAAAAATCGAAATTTCGCTAAAATTATTCGTTTTTCTTGCTTTTTTCAAGCAAATCTCGATAAAATAAGGAAAATTAAGGGAAAAAAAGAGGAAAAAAATTGAAATTTCGCTGAAGTTACTCGTTTTTCTTGCTTTTTTCGGTCAAATCTTGA
The DNA here is from genome assembly GCA_947579665.1 of Sympetrum striolatum. Classification (NCBI taxonomy): domain Eukaryota; kingdom Metazoa; phylum Arthropoda; class Insecta; order Odonata; family Libellulidae; genus Sympetrum; species Sympetrum striolatum. The sequence continues at coordinate 78,505 of CANPUZ010000086.1, forward strand.
TAAAATAAAGAAAATTAAGGGAAAAAAAGAGGAAAAAAATTGAAATTTCGCTAAAATTATTCGTTTTTCTTGCTTTTTCAAGCAAATCTCGATAAAATAAGGAAAATTAAGGGAAAAAAAGAGGAAAAAAATTGAAATTTCGCTAAAGTTACTCGTTTTTCTTGCTTTTTTCGGTCAAATCTTGATAAAATAAGGAAAATTAAGGGAAAAAAAGAGGAAAAAAATTGAAATTTCGCTAAAATTATTCGTTTTTCTTGCTTTTTTCGGTCAAATCTCGTTAAATGAGGAGAATGAAGGAAAAACAGAGGAAAAAAATTGAAATTTCGCTATAATTATTCGTTTTTCTTGCTTTTTTCGGTCAAATCTCGATAAAATAAGGAAAATTAAGGGTAAAAAAGAGGAAAAAAATTGAAATTTCGATCAAATTATTCGTTTTTCTTCCTTTTTTCGGTCAAATCTCGATAAAATAAGGAAAATTAAGGGAAAAAAAGAGGAAAAAAATTGAAATTTCGCTAAAGTTACTCGTTTTTCTTGCTTTTTCCGGTCAAATCTTGATAAAATAAGGAAAATTAAGGGAAAAAAAGAGGAAAAAAATTGAAATTTCGCTAAAAGTATTCGTTTTTCTTGCTTTTTTTTATCAAATCTCGATAAAATAAGGAAAATTAAGGGTAAAAAAGAGGAAAAAAATTGAAATTTCGATCAAATTATTCGTTTTTCTTCCTTTTTTCGGTAAAATCTCGATAAAATAAGGAAAATTAAGGGAAAAAAAAGAGGATAAATATTGATATTTCGCTAAAATTATTCGTTTTTCTGGCTTTTTTTGGTCGAATCTCGATAAAATCAGGAAAATCAAGGGAAAAAAGAAGATAAAAATTGATATTTCGCTAAAATTATTCATTTTTCTTGCTTTTTTCGGTCAAATCTCGATAAAATAAGGAAAATTAATGAAAAAAAGAGGAAAAAAATTGAAATTTTGCTAAAATTATTAGTTTTTCTTGGATTTTTCGGTGAAATCTCGATAAAATAAGGAAAATTAAGGGAAAAAAGAGGATAAAAATTGATATTTCGCTAAAATTATTCGTTTTTCTTGCTTTTTTGGTCAAATTTCATTAAATGAGGAGAACGAAGGAAAAAAAGAAGAAAAAAATTGAAATTTCGCTAAAATTATTCGTTTTTCTTGCTTTTTTCGGTCAAATCTCGATAAAATAAGGAAAATTAAGGGAAAAAAAGAGGAAAAAAATTGAAATTTCGCTAAAATTATTCGTTTTTCTTGCTTTTTTCGGTCAAATCTCGTTAAATGAGGAGAATGAAGGAAAAAAAGAGGAAAAAAATTGAAATTTCGCTAAAATTATTCGTTTTTCTTGCTTTTTTCGGTCAAATCTTGAAAAAATAAGGAAAATTAAGGGAAAAAAAGAGGAAAAAAATTGAAATTTCGCTAAAGTTACTCGTTTTTCTTGCTTTTTTCGGTCAAATCTTGATAAAATAAGGAAAATTAAGGGAAAAAAAGAGGAAAAAAATTGAAATTTCGCTAAAATTATTCGTTTTTCTTGCTTTTTTCGGTCAAATCTCGATAAAATAAGGAAAATTAAGGGTAAAAAAGAGGAAAATAATTGAAATTTTGATCAAATTATTCGTTTTTCTTCCTTTTTTCGGTCAAATCTCGATAAAATAAGGAAAATTTAGGGAAAAAAAGAGGAAAAAAATTGAAATTTCGCTAAAATTATTCGTTTTTCTTGCTTTTTTCGGTCAAATCTCGTTAAATGAGGAGAATGAAGGAAAAAAAGAGGAAAAAAATTGAAATTTCGCTAAAGTTACTCGTTTTTCTTCCTTTTTTCGGTCAAATCTTGATAAAATAAGGAAAATTAAGGGAAAAAAAGAGGAAAAAAATTGAAATTTCGCTAATATTATTCGTTTTTCTTGCTGTTTTCGGTCAAATCTCGATAAAATAAGGAAAATTAAGGGAAAAAAGAGGATAAAAATTGATATTTCGCTAAAATTATTCGTTTTTCTTGCTTTTTTCGGTCAAATCTCATTAAATGAGGAGAACGAAGGAAAAAAAGAGGAAAAAAAAATGAAATTTCGATAAAATTATTCTTTTTTCTTGCTTTTTTCGGTCAAATCTCGTTAAATGAGGAGAATGAAGGAAAAAAAGAGGATAAATATTGATATTTCGCTAAAATTATTCGTATTTCTGGCTTTTTTTGGTCGAATCTCGATAAAATCAGGAATATCAAGGGAAAAAAGAAGATAAAAATTGATATTTCGCTACAATTATTCGTTTATCTTGCTTTTTTCGGTCAAATCTCGATAAAATAAGGAAAATTAATGAAAAAAAGAGGAAAAAAATTATAATTTCGCTAAAATTATTAGTTTTTCTTGGATTTTTCGGTGAAATCTCGATAAAATAAGGAAAATTAAGGGAAAAAAGAGGATAAAAATTGATATTTTGCTAAATTTATTCGTTTTTCTTGCATTTTTCGGTCAAATCTCATTAAATGAGGAGAACGAAGGAAAAAAAGAGGAAAAAAAATTGAAATTTCGCTAAAATTATTCGTTTTTCTTGCTTTTTTCGGAAAAATCTCGATAAAATAAGGAAAATTAAGGGAAAAAAAGAGGAAAAAAATTGAAATTTCGCTAAAATTATTCGTTTTTCTTGCTTTTTTCGGTCAAATCTCGTTAAATGAGGAGAATGAAGGAAAAAAAGAGGAAAAAAATTGAAATTTCGCTAAAATTATTCGTTTTTCTTGCTTTTTTCGGTCAAATCTCGAAAAAATAAGGAAAATTAAGGGAAAAAAGGAGGAAAAAAATTGAAATTTCGCTAAAGTTACTCGTTTTTCTTGCTTTTTTCGGTCAAATCTTGATAAAATAAGGAAAATTAAGGGAAAAAAAGAGGAAAAAAATTGAAATTTCGCTAAAATTATTCGTTTTTCTTGCTTTTTTCGGTCAAATCTCGATAAAATAATAAAAATTAAGGGCAAAAAAGAGTAAAAAATTGAAATTTGGATCAAATTATTCGTTTTTCTTCCTTTTTTCGGTCAAATCTCGATAAAATAAGGAAAATTAAGGGAAAAAAAGATGAAAAAAATTGAAATTTCGCTAAAATTATTCGTTTTTCTTGCTTTTTTCGGTCAAATCTCGTTAAATGAGTAGAATGAAGGAAAAAAAGAGGAAAAAAATTGAAATTTCGCTCAAATTATTAGTTTTTCTTGCTTTTTTCGGTCAAATCTCGATAAAATAAGGAAAATTAAGGGAAAAAAGAGGAAAAAATTGAAATTTCGCTAAAATTATTCGTTTTTCTTGCTTTTTTCGGTCAAATCTCGATAAAATAAGGAAAATTAATGAAAAAAAGAGGAAAAAAATTGAAATTTCGCTAAAATTATTAGTTTTTCTTGCTTTTTTCGGTCAAATCTCATTAAATGAGGAGAACGAAGGAAAAAAAGAGGAAAAAAAAATGAAATTTCGCTAAAATTATTCGTTTTTCTTGCTTTTTTCGGTCAAATCTCGAAAAAATAAGGAAAATTAAGGGAAAAAAAGAGGAAAAAAATTGAAATTTCGCTTAATTTACTCGTTTTTCTTGCTTTTTTCGGTCAAATCTTGATAAAATAAGGAAAATTAAGGGAAAAAAGACGAAAAAAATTGAAATTTCGCTAAAATTATTCGTTTTTCTTGCTTTTTTCGGTCAAATCTCGATAAAATAAGGAAAATTAAGGGTAAAAAAGAGGAAAAAAATTGAAATTTCGATCAAATTATTCGTTTTTCTTCCTTGTTTCGGTCAAATCTCGATAAAATAAGGAAAATTAAGGGAAAAAAGAGGAAAAAAATTGAAATTTCGCTAAAATTATTCGTTTTTTCGGTCAAATCTCGATAAAATGAGGAAAATTAATGAAAAAAAGAGGAAAAAAATTGAAATTTCGCTAAAATTATTATTTTTTCTTGGATTTTTCGGTGAAATCTCGATAAAATAAGGAAAATTAAGGGAAAAAAGAGGATAAAAATTGATATTTCGCTAAAATTATTCGTTTTTCTTGCTTTTTTCGGTCAAATTTCATTAAATGAGGAGAACGAAGGAAAAAAAGAAGAAAAAAAATTGAAATTTCGCTAAAATTATTCGTTTTTCTTGCTTTTTTCGGAAAAATCTCGATAAAATAAGGAAAATTAAGGGAAAAAAAGAGGAAAAAAATTGAAATTTCGCTAAAATTATTCGTTTTTCTTGCTTTTTTCGGTCAAATCTCGTTAAATGAGGAGAATGAAGGAAAAAAAGAGGAAAAATATAAATTTCGCTAAAATTATTCGTTGTTCTTGCTTTTTTCGGTCAAATCTCGAAAAAATAAGGAAAATTAAGAGAAAAAAAGAGGAAAAAAATTGAAATTTCGCTAAAGTTACTCGTTTTTCTTGCTTTTTTCGGTCAAATCTTGATAAAATAAGGAAAATTAAGGGAAAAAAAGAGGAAAAAAATTGAAATTTCGCTAAAATTATCCGTTTTTCTTGCTTTTTTCGGTCAAATCTCGATAAAATAAGGAAAATTAAGGGTAAAAAAGAGGAAAAAAATTGAAATTTCGATCAAATTAATTTTTTTATTTTCCTTTTTTCGGTCAAATCTCGATAAAATAAGGAAAATTAAGGGAAAAAAAAGAGGATAAATATTGATATTTCGCTAACATTATTCGTTTTTCTGGATTTTTTTGGTCGAATCTCGATAAAATCAGGAAAATCAAAGGAAAAAAGAAGATAAAAATTGATATTTCCCTAAAATTATTCGTTTTTCTTGCTTTTTTCGGTCAAATCTCGATTAAATAAGGAAAATTAATGAAAAAAAGAGGAAAAAAATTGAAATTTCGCTAAAATTATTAGTTTTTCTTGGATTTTTCGGTGAAATCTCGATTAAATAAGGAAAATTAAGGGAAAAAAGAGGATAAAAATTGATATTTTGCTAAATTTATTCGTTTTTCTTGCATTTTTCGGTCAAATCTCATTAAATGAGGAGAACGAAGGAAAAAAAGAGGAAAAAAAATTGAAATTTCGCTAAAATTATTCGTTTTTCTTGCTTTTTTCGGAAAAATCTCGATAAAATAAGGAAAATTAAGGGAAAAAAAGAGGAAAAAAATTGAAATTTCGCTAAAATTATTCGTTTTTCTTGCTTTTTTCGGTCAAATCTCGTTAAATGAGGAGAATGAAGGAAAAAAAGAGGAAAAAAATTGAAATTTCGCTAAAATTATTCGTTTTTCTTGCTTTTTTCGGTCAAATCTCGAAAAAATAAGGAAAATTAAGGGAAAAAAGGAGGAAAAAAATTGAAATTTCGCTAAAGTTACTCGTTTTTCTTGCTTTTTTCGGTCAAATCTTGATAAAATAAGGAAAATTAAGGGAAAAAAAGAGGAAAAAAATTGAAATTTCGCTAAAATTATTCGTTTTTCTTGCTTTTTTCGGTCAAATCTCGATAAAATAATAAAAATTAAGGGTAAAAAAGAGTAAAAAATTGAAATTTGGATCAAATTATTCGTTTTTCTTCCTTTTTTCGGTCAAATCTCGATAAAATAAGGAAAATTAAGGGAAAAAAAGATGAAAAAAATTGAAATTTCGCTAAAATTATTCGTTTTTCTTGCTTTTTTCGGTCAAATCTCGTTAAATGAGTAGAATGAAGGAAAAAAAGAGGAAAAAAATTGAAATTTCGCTCAAATTATTAGTTTTTCTTGCTTTTTTCGGTCAAATCTCGATAAAATAAGGAAAATTAAGGGAAAAAAGAGGAAAAAATTGAAATTTCGCTAAAATTATTCGTTTTTCTTGCTTTTTTCGGTCAAATCTCGATAAAATAAGGAAAATTAATGAAAAAAAGAGGAAAAAAATTGAAATTTCGCTAAAATTATTAGTTTTTCTTGCTTTTTTCGGTCAAATCTCATTAAATGAGGAGAACGAAGGAAAAAAAGAGGAAAAAAAAATGAAATTTCGCTAAAATTATTCGTTTTTCTTGCTTTTTTCGGTCAAATCTCGAAAAAATAAGGAAAATTAAGGGAAAAAAAGAGGAAAAAAATTGAAATTTCGCTAAATTTACTCGTTTTTCTTGCTTTTTTCGGTCAAATCTTGATAAAATAAGGAAAATTAAGGGAAAAAAGACGAAAAAAATTGAAATTTCGCTAAAATTATTCGTTTTTCTTGCTTTTTTCGGTCAAATCTCGATAAAATAAGGAAAATTAAGGGTAAAAAAGAGGAAAAAAATTGAAATTTCGATCAAATTATTCGTTTTTCTTCCTTTTTTCGGTCAAATCTCGATAAAATAAGGAAAATTAAGGGAAAAAAGAGGAAAAAAATTGAAATTTCGCTAAAATTATTCGTTTTTTCGGTCAAATCTCGATAAAATGAAGAAAATTAATGAAAAAAAGAGGAAAAAAATTGAAATTTCGCTAAAATTATTAGTTTTTCTTGGATTTTTCGGTGAAATCTCGATAAAATAAGGAAAATTAAGGGAAAAAAGAGGATAAAAATTGATATTTCGCTAAAATTATTCGTTTTTCTTGCTTTTTTCGGTCAAATTTCATTAAATGAGGAGAACGAAGGAAAAAAAGAAGAAAAAAAATTGAAATTTCGCTAAAATTATTCGTTTTTCTTGCTTTTTTCGGAAAAATCTCGATAAAATAAGGAAAATTAAGGGAAAAAAAGAGGAAAAAAATTGAAATTTCGCTAAAATTATTCGTTTTTTTTGCTTTTTTCGGTCAAATCTCGTTAAATGAGGAGAATGAAGGAAAAAAAGAGGAAAAATATAAATTTCGCTAAAATTATTCGTTGTTCTTGCTTTTTTCGGTCAAATCTCGATAAAATAAGGAAAATTAATGAAAAAAAGAGGAAAAAAATTGAAATTTTGCTAAAATTATTAGTTTTTCTTGGATTTTTCGGTGAAATCTCGATAAAATAAGGAAAATTAATGAAAAAAAGAGGAAAAAAATTGAAATTTTGCTAAAATTATTAGTTTTTCTTGGATTTTTCGGTGAAATCTCGATAAAATAAGGAAAATTAAGGGAAAAAAGAGGATAAAAATTGATATTTCGCTAAAATTATTCGTTTTTCTTGCTTTTTTCGGTCAAATTTCATTAAATGAGGAGAACGAAGGAAAAAAAGAAGAAAAAATTGAAATTTCGCTAAAATTATTCGTTTTTCTTGCTTTTTTCGGTCAAATCTCGATAAAATAAGGAAAATTAAGGGAAAAAAAGAGGATAAAAATTGTAATTTCGCTAAAATTATTCGTTTTTCTTGCTTTTTTCGGTCAAATCTCGTTAAATGAGGAGAATGAAGGAAAAAAAGAGGAAAAAAATTGAAATTTCGCTAAGATTATTCGTTTTTCTTGCTTTTTTCGGTAAAATCTCGATAAAATAAGGAAAATTAAGGGTAAAAAAGAGGAAAAAAATTGAAATTTCGATCAAATTATTCGTTTTTCTGGCTTTTTTTGGTCGAATCTCGATAAAATCAGGAAAATCAAGGGAAAAAAGAAGATAAAAATTGATATTTCGCTAAAATTATTCGTTTTTCTTGCTTTTTTCGGTCAAATCTCGATAAAATAAGGAAAATTAATGAAAAAAAGAGGAAAAAAATTGAAATTTTGCTAAAATTATTAGTTTTTCTTGGATTTTTCGGTGAAATCTCGATAAAATAAGGAAAATTAAGGGAAAAAAGAGGATAAAAATTGATATTTCGCTAAAATTATTCGTTTTTCTTGCTTTTTTCGGTCAAATTTCATTAAATGAGGAGAACGAAGGAAAAAAAGAAGAAAAAATTGAAATTTCGCTAAAATTATTCGTTTTTCTTGCTTTTTTCGGTCAAATCTCGATAAAATAAGGAAAATTAAGGGAAAAAAAGAGGAAAAAAATTGTAATTTCGCTAAAATTATTCGTTTTTCTTGCTTTTTTCGGTCAAATCTCGTTAAATGAGGAGAATGAAGGAAAAAAAGAGGAAAAAAATTGAAATTTCGCTAAAATTATTCGTTTTTCTTGCTTTTTTCGGTCAAATCTTGAAAAAATAAGGAAAAAAAGAGGAAAAAAATTGAAATTTCGCTAAAATTATTCGTTTTTCTTGCTTTTTTCGGTCAAATCTCGTTAAAATAAGGAAAATTAAGGGTAAAAAAGAGGAAAATAATTGAAATTTCGATCAAATTATTCGTTTTTCTTCCTTTTTTCGGTCAAATCTCGATAAAATAAGGAAAATTTAGGGAAAAAAAGAGGAAAAAAATTGAAATTTCGCTAAAATTATTCGTTTTTCTTGCTTTTTTCGGTCAAATCTCGTTAAATGAGGAGAATGAAGGAAAAAAAGAGGAAAAAAATTGAAATTTCGCTAAAATTATTCGTTTTTCTTGCTTTTTTCGGTCAAATCTCGAAAAAATAGGGAAAATTAAGGGAAAAAAAGAGGAAAAAAATTGAAATTTCGCTAAAGTTACTCGTTTTTCTTGCTTTTTTCGGTCAAATCTTGATAAAATAAGGAAAATTAAGGGAAAAAAAGAGGAAAAAAATTGAAATTTCGCTAAAATTATTCGTTTTTCTTGCTGTTTTCGGTCAAATCTCGATAAAATAAGGAAAATTAAGGGTAAAAAATGGGAAAAAAATTGAAATTTCGATCAAATTATTCGTTTTTCTTCCTTTTTTCGGTCAAATCTCGATAAAATAAGGAAAATTAAGGGAAAAAAAAGAGGATAAATATTGATATTTCGCTAAAATTATTCGTATTTCTGGCTTTTTTTGGTCGAATCTCGATAAAATCAGGAATATCAAGGGAAAAAAGAAGATAAAAATTGATATTTCGCTACAATTATTCGTTTATCTTGCTTTTTTCGGTCAAATCTCGATAAAATAAGGAAAATTAATGAAAAAAAGAGGAAAAAAATTGTAATTTCGCTAAAATTATTAGTTTTTCTTGGATTTTTCGGTGAAATCTCGATAAAATAAGGAAAATTAAGGGAAAAAAGAGGATAAAAATTGATATTTTGCTAAATTTATTCGTTTTTCTTGCATTTTTCGGTCAAATCTCATTAAATGAGGAGAACGAAGGAAAAAAAGAGGAAAAAAAATTGAAATTTCGCTAAAATTATTCGTTTTTCTTGCTTTTTTCGGAAAAATCTATATAAAATAAGGAAAATTAAGGGAAAAAAAGAGGAAAAAAATTGAAATTTCGCTAAAATTATTCGTTTTTCTTGCTTTTTTCGGTCAAATCTCGTTAAATGAGGAGAATGAAGGAAAAAAAGAGGAAAAAAATTGAAATTTCGCTAAAATTATTCGTTTTTCTTGCTTTTTTCGGTCAAATCTCGAAAAAATAAGGAAAATTAAGGGAAAAAAGGAGGAAAAAAATTGAAATTTCGCTAAAGTTACTCGTTTTTCTTGCTTTTTTCGGTCAAATCTTGATAAAATAAGGAAAATTAAGGGAAAAAAAGAGGAAAAAAATTGAAATTTCGCTAAAATTATTCGTTTTTCTTGCTTTTTTCGGTCAAATCTCGATAAAATAATGAAAATTAAGGGTAAAAAAGAGTAAAAAATTGAAATTTGGATCAAATTATTCGTTTTTCTTCCTTTTTTCGGTCAAATCTCGATAAAATAAGGAAAATTAAGGGAAAAAAAGATGAAAAAAATTGAAATTTCGCTAAAATTATTCGTTTTTCTTGCTTTTTTCGGTCAAATCTCGTTAAATGAGTAGAATGAAGGAAAAAAAGAGGAAAAAAATTGAAATTTCGCTCAAATTATTAGTTTTTCTTGCTTTTTTCGGTCAAATCTCGATAAAATAAGGAAAATTAAGGGAAAAAAAGAGGAAAAAAATTGAAATTTCGCTAAAATTATTCGTTTTTCTTGCTTTTTTCGGTCAAATCTCGATAAAATAAGGAAAATTAATGAAAAAAAGAGGAAAAAAATTGAAATTTCGCTAAAATTATTAGTTTTTCTTGCTTTTTTCGGTCAAATCTCATTAAATGAGGAGAACGAAGGAAAAAAAGAGGAAAAAAAAATGAAATTTCGCTAAAATTATTCGTTTTTCTTGCTTTTTTCGGTCAAATCTCGTTAAATGAGGAGAATGAAGGAAAAAAAGAGGAAAAAAATTGAAATTTCGCTAAAATTATTCGTTTTTCTTGCTTTTTTCGGTCAAATCTCGAAAAAATAAGGAAAATTAAGGGAAAAAAAGAGGAAAAAAATTGAAATTTCGCTAAATTTACTCGTTTTTCTTGCTTTTTTCGGTCAAATCTTGATAAAATAAGGAAAATTAAGGGAAAAAAGACGAAAAAAATTGAAATTTCGATAAAATTATTCGTTTTTCTTGCTTTTTTCGGTCAAATCTCGATAAAATAAGGAAAATTAAGGGTAAAAAAGAGGAAAAAAATTGAAATTTCGATCAAATTATTCGTTTTTCTTCCTTTTTTCGGTCAAATCTCGATAAAATAAGGAAAATTAAGGGAAAAAAGAGGAAAAAAATTGAAATTTCGCTAAAATTATTCGTTTTTCTTGCTTTTTTCGGTCAAATCTCGAAAAAATAAGGAAAATTAAGGGAAAAAAGGAGGAAAAAAATTGAAATTTCGCTAAAGTTACTCGTTTTTCTTGCTTTTTTCGGTCAAATCTTGATAAAATAAGGAAAATTAAGGGAAAAAAAGAGGAAAAAAATTGAAATTTCGCTAAAATTATTCGTTTTTCTTGCTTTTTTCGGTCAAATCTCGATAAAATAATGAAAATTAAGGGTAAAAAAGAGTAAAAAATTGAAATTTGGATCAAATTATTCGTTTTTCTTCCTTTTTTCGGTCAAATCTCGATAAAATAAGGAAAATTAAGGGAAAAAAAGATGAAAAAAATTGAAATTTCGCTAAAATTATTCGTTTTTCTTGCTTTTTTCGGTCAAATCTCGTTAAATGAGTAGAATGAAGGAAAAAAAGAGGAAAAAAATTGAAATTTCGCTCAAATTATTAGTTTTTCTTGCTTTTTTCGGTCAAATCTCGATAAAATAAGGAAAATTAAGGGAAAAAAGAGGAAAAAAATTGAAATTTCGCTAAAATTATTCGTTTTTCTTGCTTTTTTCGGTCAAATCTCGATAAAATAAGGAAAATTAATGAAAAAAAGAGGAAAAAAATTGAAATTTCGCTAAAATTATTAGTTTTTCTTGCTTTTTTCGGTCAAATCTCATTAAATGAGGAGAACGAAGGAAAAAAAGAGGAAAAAAAAATGAAATTTCGCTAAAATTATTCGTTTTTCTTGCTTTTTTCGGTCAAATCTCGTTAAATGAGGAGAATGAAGGAAAAAAAGAGGAAAAAAATTGAAATTTCGCTAAAATTATTCGTTTTTCTTGCTTTTTTCGGTCAAATCTCGAAAAAATAAGGAAAATTAAGGGAAAAAAAGAGGAAAAAAATTGAAATTTCGCTAAATTTACTCGTTTTTCTTGCTTTTTTCGGTCAAATCTTGATAAAATAAGGAAAATTAAGGGAAAAAAGACGAAAAAAATTGAAATTTCGATAAAATTATTCGTTTTTCTTGCTTTTCTCGGTCAAATCTCGATAAAATAAGGAAAATTAAGGGTAAAAAAGAGGAAAAAAATTGAAATTTCGATCAAATTATTCGTTTTTCTTCCTTTTTTAGGTCAAATCTCGATAAAATAAGGAAAATTAAGGGAAAAAAGAGGAAAAAAATTGAAATTTCGCTAAAATTATTCGTTTTTTCGGTCAAATCTCGATAAAATAAGGAAAATTAATGAAAAAAAGAGGAAAAAAATTGAAATTTCGCTAAAATTATTAGTTTTTCTTGGATTTTTCGGTGAAATCTCGATAAAATAAGGAAAATTAAGGGAAAAAAGAGGATAAAAATTGTAATTTCGCTAAAATTATTCGTTTTTCTTGCTTTTTTCGGTCAAATTTCATTAAATGAGGAGAACGAAGGAAAAAAAGAAGAAAAAAAATTGAAATTTCGCTAAAATTATTCGTTTTTCTTGCTTTTTTCGGAAAAATCTCGATAAAATAAGGAAAATTAAGGGAAAAAAAGAGGAAAAAAATTGAAATTTCGCTAAAATTATTCGTTTTTCTTGCTTTTTTCGGTCAAATCTCGTTAAATGAGGAGAATGAAGGAAAACAAGAGGAAAAATATAAATTTCGCTAAAATTATTCGTTTTTCTTGCTTTTTTCGGTCAAATCTCGAAAAAATAAGGAAAATTAAGGGAAAAAAAGAGGAAAAAAATTGAAATTTCGCTAAAGTTACTCGTTTTTCTTGCTTTTTTCGGTCAAATCTTGATAAAATAAGGAAAATTAAGGGAAAAAAAGAGGAAAAAAATTGAAATTTCGCTAAAATTATCCGTTTTTCTTGCTTTTTTCGGTCAAATCTCGATAAAATAAGGAAAATTAAGGGTAAAAAAGAGGAAAAAAATTGAAATTTCGATCAAATTAATTTTGTTTTCTTCCTTTTTTCGGTCAAATCTCGATAAAATAAGGAAAATTAAGGGAAAAAAAAGAGGATAAATATTGATATTTCGCTAACATTATTCGTTTTTCTTGGATTTTTCGGTGAAATCTCGATAAAATAAGGAAAATTAAGGGAAAAAAGAGGATAAAAATTGATATTTCGCTAAAATTATTCGTTTTTCTTGCTTTTTTCGGTCAAATTTCATTAAATGAGGAGAACGAAGGAAAAAAAGAAGAAAAAATTGAAATTTCGCTAAAATTATTCGTTTTTCTTGCTTTTTTCGGTCAAATCTCGATAAAATAAGGAAAATTAAGCGAAAAAAAGAGGAAAAAAATTGTAATTTCGCTAAAATTATTCGTTTTTCTTGCTTTTTTCGGTCAAATCTCGTTAAATGAGGAGAATGAAGGAAAAAAAGAGGAAAAAAATTGAAATTTCGCTAAAATTATTCGTTTTTCTTGCTTTTTTCGGTCAAATCTTGAAAAAATAAGGAAAATTAAGGGAAAAAAAGAGGAAAAAAATTGAAATTTCGCTAAAGTTACTCGTTTTTCTTGCTTTTTTCGGTCAAATCTTGATAAAATAAGGAAAATTAAGGGAAAAAAAGAGGAAAAAAATTGAAATTTCGCTAAAATTATTCGTTTTTCTTGCTTTTTTCGGTCAAATCTCGATAAAATAAGGAAAATTAAGGGTAAAAAAGAGGAAAATAATTGAAATTTCGATCAAATTATTCGTTTTTCTTCCTTTTTTCGGTCAAATCTCGATAAAATAAGGAAAATTTAGGGAAAAAAAGAGGAAAAAAATTGAAATTTCGCTAAAATTATTCGTTTTTCTTGCTTTTTTCGGTCAAATCTCGTTAAATGAGGAGAATGAAGGAAAAAAAGAGGAAAAAAATTGAAATTTCGCTAAAATTATTCGTTTTTCTTGCTTTTTTCGGTCAAATCTCGAAAAAATAGGGAAAATTAAGGGAAAAAAAGAGGAAAAAAATTGAAAATTCGCTAAAGTTACTCGTTTTTCTTGCTTTTTTCGGTCAAATCTTGATAAAATAAGGAAAATTAAGGGAAAAAAAGAGGAAAAAAATTGAAATTTCGCTAAAATTATTCGTTTTTCTTGCTGTTTTCGGTCAAATCTCGATAAAATAAGGAAAATTAAGGGAAAAAAGAGGATAAAAATTGATATTTCGCTAAAATTATTCGTTTTTCTTGCTTTTTTCGGTCAAATCTCATTAAATGAGGAGAACGAAGGAAAAAAAGAGGAAAAAAAAATGAAATTTCGATAAAATTATTCTTTTTTCTTGCTTTTTTCGGTCAAATCTCGTTAAATGAGGAGAATGAAGGAAAAAAAGAGGAAAAAAATTGAAATTTCGCTAAAATTATTCGTTTTTCTTGCTTTTTTCGGTCAAATCTCGATAAAATAAGGAAAATTAAGGGAAAAAAGAGGATAAAAATTGATATTTCGCTAAAATTATTCGTTTTTCTTGCTTTTTTCGGTAAAATCTCATTAAATGAGGAGAACGAAGGAAAAAAAGAGGAAAAAAAATGAAATTTCGATAAAATTATTCGTTTTTCTTGCTTTTTTCGGTCAAATCTCGTTAAATGAGGAGAATGAAGGAAAAAAAGAGGAAAAAAATTGAAATTTCGCTAAAATTATTCGTTTTTCTTGCTTTTTTCGGTCAAATCTCGATAAAATAAGGAAAATTAAGGGTAAAAAATGGGAAAAAAATTGAAATTTCGATCAAATTATTCGTTTTTCTTCCTTTTTTCGGTCAAATCTCGATAAAATAAGGAAAATTAAGGGAAAAAAAAAGAGGATAAATATTGATATTTCGCTAAAATTATTCGTATTTCTGGCTTTTTTTGGTCGAATCTCGATAAAATCAGGAATATCAAGGGAAAAAAGAAGATAAAAATTGATATTTCGCTACAATTATTCGTTTATCTTGCTTTTTTCGGTCAAATCTCGATAAAATAAGGAAAATTAATGAAAAAAAGAGGAAAAAAATTGTAATTTCGCTAAAATTATTAGTTTTTCTTGGATTTTTCGGTGAAATCTCGATAAAATAAGGAAAATTAAGGGAAAAAAGAGGATAAAAATTGATATTTTGCTAAATTTATTCGTTTTTCTTGCATTTTTCGGTCAAATCTCATTAAATGAGGAGAACGAAGGAAAAAAAGAGGAAAAAAAATTGAAATTTCGCTAAAATTATTCGTTTTTCTTGCTTTTTTCGGAAAAATCTCGATAAAATAAGGAAAATTAAGGGAAAAAAAGAGGAAAAAAATTGAAATTTCGCTAAAATTATTCGTTTTTCTTGCTTTTTTCGGTCAAATCTCGTTAAATGAGGAGAATGAAGGAAAAAAAGAGGAAAAAAATTGAAATTTCGCTAAAATTATTCGTTTTTCTTGCTTTTTTCGGTCAAATCTCGAAAAAATAAGGAAAATTAAGGGAAAAAAGGAGGAAAAAAATTGAAATTTCGCTAAAGTTACTCGTTTTTCTTGCTTTTTTCGGTCAAATCTTGATAAAATAAGGAAAATTAAGGGAAAAAAAGAGGAAAAAAATTGAAATTTCGCTAAAATTATTCGTTTTTCTTGCTTTTTTCGGTCAAATCTCGATAAAATAATGAAAATTAAGGGTAAAAAAGAGTAAAAAATTGAAATTTGGATCAAATTATTCGTTTTTCTTCCTTTTTTCGGTCAAATCTCGATAAAATAAGGAAAATTAAGGGAAAAAAAGATGAAAAAAATTGAAATTTCGCTAAAATTATTCGTTTTTCTTGCTTTTTTCGGTCAAATCTCGTTAAATGAGTAGAATGAAGGAAAAAAAGAGGAAAAAAATTGAAATTTCACTCAAATTATTAGTTTTTCTTGCTTTTTTCGGTCAAATCTCGATAAAATAAGGAAAATTAAGGGAAAAAAGAGGAAAAAAATTGAAATTTCGCTAAAATTATTCGTTTTTCTTGCTTTTTTCGGTCAAATCTCGATAAAATAAGGAAAATTAATGAAAAAAAGAGGAAAAAAATTGAAATTTCGCTAAAATTATTAGTTTTTCTTGCTTTTTTCGGTCAAATCTCATTAAATGAGGAGAACGAAGGAAAAAAAGAGGAAAAAAAAAATGAAATTTCGCTAAAATTATTCGTTTTTCTTGCTTTTTTCGGTCAAATCTCGTTAAATGAGGAGAATGAAGGAAAAAAAGAGGAAAAAAATTGAAATTTCGCTAAAATTATTCGTTTTTCTTGCTTTTTTCGGTCAAATCTCGAAAAAATAAGGAAAATTAAGGGAAAAAAAGAGGAAAAAAATTGAAATTTCGCTAAATTTACTCGTTTTTCTTGCTTTTTTCGGTCAAATCTTGATAAAATAAGGAAAATTAAGGGAAAAAAGACGAAAAAAATTGAAATTTCGATAAAATTATTCGTTTTTCTTGCTTTTTTCGGTCAAATCTCGATAAAATAAGGAAAATTAAGGGTAAAAAAGAGGAAAAAAATTGAAATTTCGATCAAATTATTCGTTTTTCTTCCTTTTTTCGGTCAAATCTCGATAAAATAAGGAAAATTAAGGGAAAAAAGAGGAAAAAAATTGAAATTTCGCTAAAATTATTCGTTTTTCTTGCTTTTTTCGGTCAAATCTCGAAAAAATAAGGAAAATTAAGGGAAAAAAGGAGGAAAAAAATTGAAATTTCGCTAAAGTTACTCGTTTTTCTTGCTTTTTTCGGTCAAATCTTGATAAAATAAGGAAAATTAAGGGAAAAAAAGAGGAAAAAAATTGAAATTTCGCTAAAATTATTCGTTTTTCTTGCTTTTTTCGGTCAAATCTCGATAAAATAATGAAAATTAAGGGTAAAAAAGAGTAAAAAATTGAAATTTGGATCAAATTATTCGTTTTTCTTCCTTTTTTCGGTCAAATCTCGATAAAATAAGGAAAATTAAGGGAAAAAAAGATGAAAAAAATTGAAATTTCGCTAAAATTATTCGTTTTTCTTGCTTTTTTCGGTCAAATCTCGTTAAATGAGTAGAATGAAGGAAAAAAAGAGGAAAAAAATTGAAATTTCGCTCAAATTATTAGTTTTTCTTGCTTTTTTCGGTCAAATCTCGATAAAATAAGGAAAATTAAGGGAAAAAAGAGGAAAAAAATTGAAATTTCGCTAAAATTATTCGTTTTTCTTGCTTTTTTCGGTCAAATCTCGATAAAATAAGGAAAATTAATGAAAAAAAGAGGAAAAAAATTGAAATTTCGCTAAAATTATTAGTTTTTCTTGTTTTTTTCGGTCAAATCTCATTAAATGAGGAGAACGAAGGAAAAAAAGAGGAAAAAAAAATGAAATTTCGCTAAAATTATTCGTTTTTCTTGCTTTTTTCGGTCAAATCTCGTTAAATGAGGAGAATGAAGGAAAAAAAGAGGAAAAAAATTGAAATTTCGCTAAAATTATTCGTTTTTCTTGCTTTTTTCGGTCAAATCTCGAAAAAAATAAGGAAAATTAAGGGAAAAAAAGAGGAAAAAAATTGAAATTTCGCTAAATTTACTCGTTTTTCTTGCTTTTTTCGGTCAAATCTTGATAAAATAAGGAAAATTAAGGGAAAAAAGACGAAAAAAATTGAAATTTCGATAAAATTATTCGTTTTTCTTGCTTTTCTCGGTCAAATCTCGATAAAATAAGGAAAATTAAGGGTAAAAAAGAGGAAAAAATATGAAATTTCGATCAAATTATTAGTTTTTCTTGGATTTTTCGGTGAAATCTCGATAAAATAAGGAAAATTAAGGGAAAAAAGAGGATAAAAATTGATATTTCGCTAAAATTATTCGTTTTTCTTGCTTTTTTCGGTCAAATTTCATTAAATGAGGAGAACGAAGGAAAAAAAGAAGAAAAAAAATTGAAATTTCGCTAAAATTATTCGTTTTTCTTGCTTTTTTCGGAAAAATCTCGATAAAATAAGGAAAATTAAGGGAAAAAAAGAGGAAAAAAATTGAAATTTCGCTAAAATTATTCGTTTTTCTTGCTTTTTTCGGTCAAATCTCGTTAAATGAGGAGAATGAAGGAAAACAAGAGGAAAAATATAAATTTCGCTAAAATTATTCGTTTTTCTTGCTTTTTTCGGTCAAATCTCGAAAAAATAAGGAAAATTAAGGGAAAAAAAGAGGAAAAAAATTGAAATTTCGCTAAAGTTACTCGTTTTTCTTGCTTTTTTCGGTCAAATCATGATAAAATAAGGAAAATTAAGGGAAAAAAAGAGGAAAAAAATTGAAATTTCGCTAAAATTATCCGTTTTTCTTGCTTTTTTCGGTCAAATCTCGATAAAATAAGGAAAATTAAGGGTAAAAAAGAGGAAAAAAATTGAAATTTCGATCAAATTAATTTTGTTTTCTTCCTTTTTTCGGTCAAATCTCGATAAAATAAGGAAAATTAAGGGAAAAAAAAGAGGATAAATATTGATATTTCGCTAACATTATTCGTTTTTCTGGATTTTTTTGGTCGAATCTCGATAAAATCAGGAAAATCAAGGGAAAAAAGAAGATAAAAATTGATATTTCGCTAAAATTATTCGTTTTTCTTGCTTTTTTCGGTCAAATCTCGGAAAAATAAGGAAAATTAATGAAAAAAAGAGGAAAAAAATTGAAATTTCGCTAAAATTATTAGTTTTTCTTGCTTTTTTCGGTCAAATCTCATTAAATGAGGAGAATGAAGGAAAAAAAGAGGAAAAAAATTGAAATTTCGCTAAAATTATTCGTTTTTCTTGCTTTTTCGGTCAAATCTCGAAAAAATAAGGAAAACTAAGGGAAAAAAAGAGGAAAAAATTGAAATTTCGCTAAAGTTACTCGTTTTTCTTGCTTTTTTCGGTCAAATCTTGATAAAATAAGGAAAATTAAGGGAAAAAAGAGGATAAAAATTGATATTTCGCTAAATTTATTCGTTTTTCTTGCTTTTTTCGGTCAAATCTCATTAAATGAGGAGAACGAAGGAAAAAATGAGGAAAAAAAATTGAAATTTCGCTAAAATTATTCGTTTTTCTTGCTTTTTTCGGTCAATCTCGTTAAATGAGGAGAATGAAGGAAGAAAAGAGGAAAAAAATTTAAATTTCGCTAAAATTATTCGTTTTTCTTGCTTTTTTCGGTCAAATCTCGTTAAATGAGGAGAATGAAGGAAAAAAAGAGGAAAAAAATTGAAATTTCGCTAAAATTATTCGTTTTTCTTGCTTTTTTCGGTCAAATCTCGAAAAAATAAGGAAAATTAAGGGAAAAAAAGAGGAAAAAAATTGAAATTTCGCTAAAGTTACTCGTTTTTCTTGCTTTTTTCGGTCAAATCTTGATAAAATAAGGAAAATTAAGGGAAAAAAAGAGGAAAAAATTTGAAATTTCGCTAAAATTATTCGTTTTTCTTGCTTTTTTCGGTCAAATCTCGTTAAATGAGGAGAATAAAGGAAAAAAAGAGGAAAAAAATTGAAATTTCGCTAAAATTTTCCGTTTTTCTTGCTTTTTTCGGTCAAATCTCGAAAAAATAAGGAAAATTAAGGGAAAAAAAGAGGAAAAAAATTGAAATTTCGCTAAAGTAACTCGTTTTTCTTGCTTTTTTCGGTCAAATCTTGATAAAATAAGGAAAATTAAGGGAACAAAAGAGGAAAAAAAATTGAAATTTCGCTAAAATTATTCATTTTTCTTGCTTTTTTATGTCAAATCTCGATAAAATAAGGAAAATTAAGGGTAAAAAAGAGGAAAAAAATTGAAATTTCGATCAAATTATTCGTTTTTCTTCCTTTTTTCGGTCAAATCTCGATAAAATAAGGAAAATTAAGGGAAAAAAAAGAGGATAAATATTGATATTTCGCTAAAATTATTCGTTTTTCTTGCTTTTTTCGGTCAAATCTCATGAGGAGAACGAAGGAAAAAAAGAGGAAAAAAAATTGAAATTTCGCTAAAATAATTCGTTTTTCTTGCTTTTTTCGGAAAAATCTCGATAAAATAAGTAAAATTAAGGGAAAAAAAGAGGAAAAAAATTGAAATTTCGCTAAAATTATTCGTTTTTCTTGCTTTTTTCGGTGAAATCTCGATAAAATAAGGAAAATTAAGGGAAAAAAGAGGATAAAAATTGATATTTCGCTAAAATTATTCGTTTTACTTGCTTTTTTCGGTCAAATATCGATAAAATAAGGAAAATTAAGGGTAAAAAAGAGGAAAAAAATTGAAATTTCGCTAATATTATTCGTTTTTCTTGCTTTTTTCGGTCAAATCTCGATAAAATGAGGAAAATTAAGGGAAAAAAAGAGGATAAAAATCGATATTTCGCTAAAATTATTCGTTTTTCTTGCTTTTTTCGGTCAAATCTCGATAAAATAAGGAAAATTAAGGCAAAAAAGAGGAAAAAAATAGAAATTTCGCTAAAATTATTCGTTTTTCTTGCTTTTTTCGGTCAAATCTCGATAAAATAAGGAAAATTAAGGGTAAAAAAGAGGAAAAAAATTGAAATTTCGCTAAAATTATTCGTTTTTCTTGCTTTTTTCGGTCAAATCTCGATAAAATAAGGAAAATTAAGGGAAAAAAAGAGGAAAAAAATTGAAATTTCGCTAAAGTTACTCGTTTTTCTTGCTTTTTTCGGTCAAATCATGATAAAATAAGGAAAATTAAGGGAAAAAAAGAGGAAAAAAATTGAAATTTCGCTAAAATTATCCGTTTTTCTTGCTTTTTTCGGTCAAATCTCGATAAAATAAGGAAAATTAAGGGTAAAAAAGAGGAAAAAAATTGAAATTTCGATCAAATTAATTTTGTTTTCTTCCTTTTTTCGGTCAAATCTCGATAAAATAAGGAAAATTAAGGGAAAAAAAAGAGGATAAATATTGATATTTCGCTAACATTATTCGTTTTTCTGGATTTTTTTGGTCGAATCTCGATAAAATCAGGAAAATCAAGGGAAAAAAGAAGATAAAAATTGATATTTCGCTAAAATTATTCGTTTTTCTTGCTTTTTTCGGTCAAATCTCGGAAAAATAAGGAAAATTAATGAAAAAAAGAGGAAAAAAATTGAAATTTCGCTAAAATTATTAGTTTTTCTTGCTTTTTTCGGTCAAATCTCATTAAATGAGGAGAATGAAGGAAAAAAAGAGGAAAAAAATTGAAATTTCGCTAAAATTATTCGTTTTTCTTGCTTTTTCGGTCAAATCTCGAAAAAATAAGGAAAACTAAGGGAAAAAAAGAGGAAAAAATTGAAATTTCGCTAAAGTTACTCGTTTTTCTTGCTTTTTTCGGTCAAATCTTGATAAAATAAGGAAAATTAAGGGAAAAAAGAGGATAAAAATTGATATTTCGCTAAATTTATTCGTTTTTCTTGCTTTTTTCGGTCAAATCTCATTAAATGAGGAAAATTAAGGGTAAAAAAGAGGAAAAAAATTGAAATTTCGCTAAAATTATTCGTTTTTCTTGCTTTTTTCGGTCAAATCTCGATAAAATAAGGAAAATTAAGGGAATAAAAGAGGATAAAAATTGATATTTCGCTAAAATTATTCGTTTTTCTTGCTTTTTTCGGACAAACCTCGATAAAATAAGGAAAATTAAGGGAAAAAAAGAGGAAAAAAATTGAAATTTCGATAAAATTATTCGTTTTTCTAGCTTTTTTCGGTCAAATCTCGATAAAATAAGGAAAATTAAGGGTAAAAAAGAGGAAAAAAAATTGAAATTTCGCTAAAATTATTCGTTTTTCTTGCTTTTTTCGGTCAAATCTCGATAAAATAAGGAAAATTAAGGGAAAAAACGAGGATAAAAATTGATATTTGGCTAAAATTATTCGTTTTTCTTGCTTTTTTCGGTCAAATATCGATAAAATAAGGAAAATTAAGGGTAAAAAAGAGGAAAAAAATTGAAATTTCGCTAATATTATTCGTTTTTCTAGCTTTTTCGGTCAAATCTCGATAAAATAAGGAAAATTAAGGGAAAAAAGAGGAAAAAAATAGAAATTTCGCAAAAATTATTCGTTTTTCTTGCTTTTTTCGGTCAAATATCGATAAAATAAGGAAAATTAAGGGTAAAAAAGAGGAAAAAAATTGAAATTTCGCTAATATTATTCGTTTTTCTTGCTTTTTTCGGTCAAATCTCGATAAAATGAGGAAAATTAAGGGAAAAAAAGAGGATAAAAATCGATATTTTGCTAAAATTATTCGTTTTTCTTGCTTTTTTCGGTCAAATCTCGATAAAATAAGGAAAATTAAGGCAAAAAAGAGGAAAAAAATAGAAATTTCGCTAAAATTATTCGTTTTTCTTGCTTTTTTCGGTCAAATCTCGATAAAATAAGGAAAATTAAGGGTAAAAAAGAGGAAAAAAATTGAAATTTCGCTAAAATTATTCGTTTTTCTTGCTTTTTTCGGTCAAATCTCGATAAAATAAGGAAAATTAAGGGAATAAAAGAGGATAAAAATTGATATTTCGCTAAAATTATTCGTTTTTCTTGCTTTTTTCGGACAAACCTCGATAAAATAAGGAAAATTAAGGGAAAAAAAGAGGAAAAAAATTGAAATTTCGCTAAAATTATTCGTTTTTCTTGCTTTTTTCGGTCAAATCTCGTTAAATGAGTAGAATGAAGGAAAAAAAGAGGAAAAAAATTGAAATTTCGCTCAAATTATTAGTTTTTCTTGCTTTTTTCGGTCAAATCTCGATAAAATAAGGAAAATTAAGGGAAAAAAGAGGAAAAAAATTGAAATTTCGCTAAAATTATTCGTTTTTCTTGCTTTTTTCGGTCATATCTCGATAAAATAAGGAAAATTAATGAAAAAAAGAGGAAAAAAATTGAAATTTCGCTAAAATTATTAGTTTTTCTTGCTTTTTTCGGTCAAATCTCATTAAATGAGGAGAACGAAGGAAAAAAAGAGGAAAAAAAAATGAAATTTCGCTAAAATTATTCGTTTTTCTTGCTTTTTTCGGTCAAATCTCGTTAAATGAGGAGAATGAAGGAAAAAAAGAGGAAAAAAATTGAAATTTCGATAAAATTATTCGTTTTTCTTGCTTTTCTCGGTCAAATCTCGATAAAATAAGGAAAATTAAGGGTAAAAAAGAGGAAAAAAATTGAAATTTCGATCAAATTATTCGTTTTTCTTCCTTTTTTCGGTCAAATCTCGATAAAATAAGGAAAATTAAGGGAAAAAAGACGAAAAAAATTGAAATTTCGATAAAATTATTCGTTTTTCTTGCTTTTCTCGGTCAAATCTCGATAAAATAAGGAAAATTAAGGGTAAAAAAGAGGAAAAAAATTGAAATTTCGATCAAATTATTCGTTTTTCTTCCTTTTTTCGGTCAAATCTCGATAAAATAAGGAAAATTAAGGGAAAAAAGAGGAAAAAAATTGAAATTTCGCTAAAATTATTCGTTTTTTCGGTCAAATCGCGATAAAATAAGGAAAATTAATGAAAAAAAGAGGAAAAAAATTGAAATTTCGCTAAAATTATTAGTTTTTCTTGGATTTTTCGGTGAAATCTCGATAAAATAAGGAAAATTAAGGGAAAAAAGAGGATAAAAATTGATATTTCGCTAAAATTATTCGTTTTTCTTGCTTTTTTCGGTCAAATTTCATTAAATGAGGAGAACGAAGGAAAAAAAGAAGAAAAAAAATTGAAATTTCGCTAAAATTATTCGTTTTTCTTGCTTTTTTCGGAAAAATCTCGATAAAATAAGGAAAATTAAGGGAAAAAAAGAGGAAAAAAATTGAAATTTCGCTAAAATTATTCGTTTTTCTTGCTTTTTTCGGTCAAATCTCGAAAAAATAAGGAAAATTAAGGGAAAAAAAGAGGAAAAAAATTGAAATTTCGCTAAAGTTACTCGTTTTTCTTGCTTTTTTCGGTCAAATCTTGATAAAATAAGGAAAATTAAGGGAAAAAAAGAGGAAAAAAATTGAAATTTCGCTAAAATTATCCGTTTTTCTTGCTTTTTTCGGTCAAATCTCGATAAAATAAGGAAAATTAAGGGTAAAAAAGAGGAAAAAAATTGAAATTTCGATCAAATTAATTTTGTTTTCTTCCTATTTTCGGTCAAATCTCGATAAAATAAGGAAAATTAAGGGAAAAAAAAGAGGATAAATATTGATATTTCGCTAACATTATTCGTTTTTCTGGATTTTTTTGGTCGAATCTCGATAAAATCAGGAAAATCAAGGGAAAAAAGAAGATAAAAATTGATATTTCGCTAAAATTATTCGTTTTTCTTGCTTTTTTCGGTCAAATCTCGGAAAAATAAGGAAAATTAATGAAAAAAAGAGGAAAAAAATTGAAATTTCGCTAAAATTATTAGTTTTTCTTGCTTTTTTCGGTCAAATCTCATTAAATGAGGAGAATGAAGGAAAAAAAGAGGAAAAAAATTGAAATTTCGCTAAAATTATTCGTTTTTCTTGCTTTTTCGGTCAAATCTCGAAAAAATAAGGAAAATTAAGGGAAAAAAAGAGGAAAAAATTGAAATTTCGCTAAAGTTACTCGTTTTTCTTGCTTTTTTCGGTCAAATCTTGATAAAATAAGGAAAATTAAGGGAAAAAAGAGGATAAAAATTGATATTTCGCTAAATTTATTCGTTTTTCTTGCTTTTTTCGGTCAAATCTCATTAAATGAGGAGAACGAAGGAAAAAATGAGGAAAAAAAATTGAAATTTCGCTAAAATTATTCGTTTTTCTTGCTTTTTTCGGTCAAATCTCGTTAAATGAGGAGAATGAAGGAAGAAAAGAGGAAAAAAATTTAAATTTCGCTAAAATTATTCGTTTTTCTTGCTTTTTTCGGTCAAATCTCGTTAAATGAGGAGAATGAAGGAAAAAAAGAGGAAAAAAATTGAAATTTCGCTAAAATTATTCGTTTTTCTTGCTTTTTTCGGTCAAATCTCGAAAAAATAAGGAAAATTAAGGGAAAAAAAGAGGAAAAAAATTGAAATTTCGCTAAAGTTACTCGTTTTTCTTGCTTTTTTCGGTCAAATCTTGATAAAATAAGGAAAATTAAGGGAAAAAAAGAGGAAAAAAATTGAAATTTCGCTAAAATTATTCGTTTTTCTTGCTTTTTTCGGTCAAATCTCGTTAAATGAGGAGAATAAAGGAAAAAAAGAGGAAAAAAATTGAAATTTCGCTAAAATTTTCCGTTTTTCTTGCTTTTTTCGGTCAAATCTCGAAAAAATAAGGAAAATTAAGGGAAAAAAAGAGGAAAAAAATTGAAATTTCGCTAAAGTAACTCGTTTTTCTTGCTTTTTTCGGTCAAATCTTGATAAAATAAGGAAAATTAAGGGAACAAAAGAGGAAAAAAATTGAAATTTCGCTAAAATTATTCATTTTTCTTGCTTTTTTATGTCAAATCTCGATAAAATAAGGAAAATTAAGGGTAAAAAAGAGGAAAAAAATTGAAATTTCGATCAAATTATTCGTTTTTCTTCCTTTTTTCGGTCAAATCTCGATAAAATAAGGAAAATTAAGGGAAAAAAAAGAGGATAAATATTGATATTTCGCTAAAATTATTCGTTTTTCTTGCTTTTTTCGGTCAAATCTCATGAGGAGAACGAAGGAAAAAAAGAGGAAAAAAAATTGAAATTTCGCTAAAATTATTCGTTTTTCTTGCTTTTTTCGGAAAAATCTCGATAAAATAAGTAAAATTAAGGTAAAAAAAGAGGAAAAAAATTGAAATTTCGCTAAAATTATTCGTTTTTCTTGCTTTTTTCGGTGAAATCTCGATAAAATAAGGAAAATTAAGGGAAAAAAGAGTATAAAAATTGATATTTCGCTAAAATTATTCGTTTTACTTGCTTTTTTCGGTCAAATATCGATAAAATAAGGAAAATTAAGGGTAAAAAAGAGGAAAAAAATTGAAATTTCGCTAATATTATTCGTTTTTCTAGCTTTTTCGGTCAAATCTCGATAAAATAAGGAAAATTAAGGGAAAAAAGAGGAAAAAAATAGAAATTTCGCAAAAATTATTCGTTTTTCTTGCTTTTTTCGGTCAAATATCGATAAAATAAGGAAAATTAAGGGTAAAAAAGAGGAAAAAAATTGAAATTTCGCTAATATTATTCGTTTTTCTTGCTTTTTTCGGTCAAATCTCGATAAAATGAGGAAAATTAAGGGAAAAAAAGAGGATAAAAATCGATATTTCGCTAAAATTATTCGTTTTTCTTGCTTTTTTCGGTCAAATCTCGATAAAATAAGGAAAATTAAGGCAAAAAAGAGGAAAAAAATTGAAATTTCGCTAAAATTATTCGTTTTTCTTGCTTTTTTCGGTCAAATCTCGATAAAATAAGGAAAATTAAGGGTAAAAAAGAGGAAAAAAATTGAAATTTCGCTAATATTATTCGTTTTTCTTGCTTTTTTCGGACAAACCTCGATAAAATAAGGAAAATTAAGGGAAAAAAATAGGAAAAAAATTGAAATTTCGATAAAATTATTCGTTTTTCTTGCTTTTTTCGGTCAAATCTCGAAAAAATAAAGAAAATTAAGGGAAAAAAAGAGGAAAAAAATTGAAATTTCGCTAAAGTAACTCGTTTTTCTTGCTTTTTTCGGTCAAATCTTGATAAAATAAGGAAAATTAAGGGAACAAAAGAGGAAAAAAATTGAAATTTTGCTAAAATTATTTGTTTTTCTTGCTTTTTTATGTCAAATCTCGATAAAATAAGGAAAATTAAGGGTAAAAAAGAGGAAAAAAATTGAAATTTCGATCAAATTATTCGTTTTTCTTCCTTTTTTCGGTCAAATCTCGATAAAATAAGGAAAATTAAGGGAAAAAAAAGAGGATAAATATTGATATTTCGCTAAAATTATTCGTTTTTCTTGCTTTTTTTGGTCAAATCTCGTTAAATGAGGAGAATGAAGGAAAAAAAGAGGAAAAATATAAATTTCGCTAAAATTATTCGTTTTTCTTGCTTTTTTCGGAAAAATCTCGATAAAATAAGGAAAATTAAGGGAAAAAAAGAGGAAAAAAATTGAAATTTCGCTATAATTATTCGTTTTTCTTGCTTTTTTCGGTCAAATCTCGTTAAATGAGGAGAATGAAGAAAAAAAAGAGGAAAAATATAAATTTCGCTAAAATTATTCGTTTTTCTTGCTTTTTTCGGTCAAATCTCGAAAAAATAAGGAAAATTAAGGGAAAAAAAGAGGAAAAAAATTGAAATTTCGCTAAAGTTACTCGTTTTTCTTGCTTTTTTCGGTCAAATCTTGATAAAATAAGGAAAATTAAGGGAAAAAAAGAGGAAAAAAATTGAAATTTCGCTAAAATTATTCGTTTTTCTTGCTTTTTTCGGTCAAATCTCGATAAAATAAGGAAAATTAAGGGAAAAAAAGAGGATAAAAATCGATATTTCGCTAAAATTATTCGTTTTTCTTGCTTTTTTCGGTCAAATCTCGATAAAATAAGGAAAATTAAGGCAAAAAAGAGGAAAAAAATAGAAATTTCGCTAAAATTATTCGTTTTTCTTGCTTTTTTCGGTCAAATCTCGATAAAATAAGGAAAATTAAGGGTAAAAAAGAGGAAAAAAATTGAAATTTCGCTAAAATTATTCGTTTTTCTTGCTTTTTTCGGTCAAATCTCGATAAAATAAGGAAAATTAAGGGAATAAAAGAGGAAAAAAATTGAAATTTCGCTAAAATTATTCGTTTTTCTTGCTTTTTTTCGGTCAAATCTCGATAAAATAAGGAAAATTAAGGCAAAAAAGAGGAAAAAAATAGAAATTTCGCTAAAATTATTCGTTTTTCTTGCTTTTTTCGGTCAAATCTCGATAAAATAAGGAAAATTAAGGGTAAAAAAGAGGAAAAAAATTGAAATTTCGCTAAAGTTACTCGTTTTTCTTGCTTTTTTCGGTCAAATCTTGATAAAATAAGGAAAATTAAGGGAAAAAAAGAGGAAAAAAATTGAAATTTCGCTAAAATTATTCGTTTTTCTTGCTTTTTTTCGGTCAAATCTCGATAAAATAAGGAAAATTAAGGGAAAAAAAGAGGATAAAAATCGATATTTCGCTAAAATTATTCGTTTTTCTTGCTTTTTTCGGTCAAATCTCGATAAAATAAGGAAAATTAAGGCAAAAAAGAGGAAAAAAATAGAAATTTCGCTAAAATTATTCGTTTTTCTTGCTTTTTTCGGTCAAATCTCGATAAAATAAGGAAAATTAAGGGTAAAAAAGAGGAAAAAAATTGAAATTTCGCTAAAATTATTCGTTTTTCTTGCTTTTTTCGGTCAAATCTCGATAAAATAAGGAAAATTAAGGGAATAAAAGAGGATAAAAATTGATATTTCGCTAAAATTATTCGTTTTTCTTGCTTTTTTCGGACAAACCTCGATAAAATAAGGAAAATTAAGGGAAAAAAAGAGGAAAAAAATTGAAATTTCGATAAAATTATTCGTTTTTCTAGCTTTTTTCGGTCAAATCTCGATAAAATAAGGAAAATTAAGGGTAAAAAAGAGGAAAAAAATTGAAATTTCGCTAAAATTATTCGTTTTTCTTGCTTTTTTCGGTCAAATCTCGATAAAATAAGGAAAATTAAGGGAAAAAACGAGGATAAAAATTGATATTTGGCTAAAATTATTCGTTTTTCTTGCTTTTTTCGGTCAAATATCGATAAAATAAGGAAAATTAAGGGTAAAAAAGAGGAAAAAAATTGAAATTTCGCTAATATTATTCGTTTTTCTAGCTTTTTCGGTCAAATCTCGATAAAATAAGGAAAATTAAGGGAAAAAAGAGGAAAAAAATTGAAATTTCGCTAAAATTATTCGTTTTTCTTGCTTTTTTCGGTCAAATCTCGATAAAATAAGGAAAATTAAGGGAATAAAAGAGGATAAAAATTGATATTTCGCTAAAATTATTCGTTTTTCTTGCTTTTTTCGGACAAACCTCGATAAAATAAGGAAAATTAAGGGAAAAAAAGAGGAAAAAAATTGAAATTTCGATAAAATTATTCGTTTTTCTTGCTTTTTTCGGAAAAATCTCGATAAAATAAGGAAAATTAAGGAAAAAAAAGAGGAAAAAAATTGAAATTTCGCTAAAATTATTCGTTTTTCTTGCTTTTATCGGTCAAATCTCGATAAAATAAGGAAAATTAAGGGTAAAAAAGAGGAAAAAAATTGAAATTTCGCTAAAATTATTCGTTTTTCTTGCTTTTTTCGGTCAAATCTCGATAAAATAAGGAAAATTAAGGGAATAAAAGAGGAAAAAAATTGAAATTTCGCTAAAATTATTCGTTTTTCTTGCTTTTTTCGGTCAAATCTCGATAAAATAAGGAAAATTAAGGCAAAAAAGAGGAAAAAAATAGAAATTTCGCTAAAATTATTCGTTTTTCTTGCTTTTTTCGGTCAAATCTCGATAAAATAAGGAAAATTAAGGGTAAAAAAGAGGAAAAAAATTGAAATTTCGCTAAAGTTACTCGTTTTTCTTGCTTTTTTCGGTCAAATCTTGATAAAATAAGGAAAATTAAGGGAAAAAAAGAGGAAAAAAATTGAAATTTCGCTAAAATTATTCGTTTTTCTTGCTTTTTTCGGTCAAATCTCGATAAAATAAGGAAAATTAAGGGAAAAAAAGAGGATAAAAATCGATATTTCGCTAAAATTATTCGTTTTTCTTGCTTTTTTCGGTCAAATCTCGATAAAATAAGGAAAATTAAGGCAAAAAAGAGGAAAAAAATAGAAATTTCGCTAAAATTATTCGTTTTTCCTTGCTTTTTTCGGTCAAATCTCGATAAAATAAGGAAAATTAAGGGTAAAAAAGAGGAAAAAAATTGAAATTTCGCTAAAATTATTCGTTTTTCTTGCTTTTTTCGGTCAAATCTCGATAAAATAAGGAAAATTAAGGGTAAAAAAGAGGAAAAAAATTGAAATTTCGCTAAAATTATTCGTTTTTCTTGCTTTTTTCGGTCAAATCTCGATAAAATAAGGAAAATTAAGGGAATAAAAGAGGATAAAAATTGATATTTCGCTAAAATTATTCGTTTTTCTTGCTTTTTTCGGACAAACCTCGATAAAATAAGGAAAATTAAGGGAAAAAAAGAGGAAAAAAATTGAAATTTCGATAAAATTATTCGTTTTTCTAGCTTTTTTCGGTCAAATCTCGATAAAATAAGGAAAATTAAGGGTAAAAAAGAGGAAAAAAATTGAAATTTCGCTAAAATTATTCGTTTTTCTTGCTTTTTTCGGTCAAATCTCGATAAAATAAGGAAAATTAAGGGAAAAAACGAGGATAAAAATTGATATTTGGCTAAAATTATTCGTTTTTCTTGCTTTTTTCGGTCCAATATCGATAAAATAAGGAAAATTAAGGGTAAAAAAGAGGAAAAAAATTGAAATTTCGCTAATATTATTCGTTTTTCTAGCTTTTTCGGTCAAATCTCGATAAAATAAGGAAAATTAAAGGAAAAAAGAGGAAAAAAATTGAAATTTCGCTAAAATTATTCGTTTTTCTTGCTTTTTTCGGTCAAATCTCGATAAAATAAGGAAAATTAAGGGAATAAAAGAGGATAAAAATTGATATTTCGCTAAAATTATTCGTTTTTCTTGCTTTTTTCGGACAAACCTCGATAAAATAAGGAAAATTAAGGGAAAAAAAGAGGAAAAAAATTGAAATTTCGATAAAATTATTCGTTTTTCTTGCTTTTTTCGGAAAAATCTCGATAAAATAAGGAAAATTAAGGAAAAAAAAGAGGAAAAAAATTGAAATTTCGCTAAAATTATTCGTTTTTCTTGCTTTTTTCGGTCAAATCTCGTAAAATGAGGAGAATGAAGGAAAAAAAGAGGAAAAAAATTCAAATTTCGCTAAAATTATTCGTTTTTCTTGCTTTTTTCGGTCAAATCTCGTTAAATGAGGAGAATGAAGGAAAAAAAGAGGAAAAAAATTGAAATTTCGCTAAAATTTTTCGTTTTTCTTGCTTTTTTCGGTCAAATCTCGAAAAAATAAGGAAAATTAAGGGAAAAAAAGAGGAAAAAAATTGAAATTTCGCTAAACTAACTCGTTTTTCTTGCTTTTTTCGGTCAAATCTTGATAAAATAAGGAAAATTAAGGGAACAAAAGAGGAAAAAAATTGAAATTTCGCTAAAA
The DNA here is from genome assembly GCA_947579665.1 of Sympetrum striolatum. NCBI lineage: Eukaryota > Metazoa > Arthropoda > Insecta > Odonata > Libellulidae > Sympetrum > Sympetrum striolatum. The sequence goes on from CANPUZ010000086.1 coordinate 108,881, forward strand.
TTATTTGTTTTTCTTGCTTTTTTATGTCAAATCTCGATAAAATAAGGAAAATTAAGGGTAAAAAAGAGGAAAAAAATTGAAATTTCGATCAAATTATTCGTTTTTCTTCCTTTTTTCGGTCAAATCTCGATAAAATAAGGAAAATTAAGGGAAAAAAAAGAGGATAAATATTGATATTTCGCTAAAATTATTCGTTTTTCTTGCTTTTTTCGGTCAAATCTCGTTAAATGAGGAGAATGAAGGAAAAAAAGAGGAAAAATATAAATTTCGCTAAAATTATTCGTTTTTCTTGCTTTTTTCGGAAAAATCTCGATAAAATAAGGAAAATTAAGGGAAAAAAAGAGGAAAAAAATTGAAATTTCGCTATAATTATTCGTTTTTCTTGCTTTTTTCGGTCAAATCTCGTTAAATGAGGAGAATGAAGAAAAAAAAGAGGAAAAATATAAATTTCGCTAAAATTATTCGTTTTTCTTGCTTTTTTCGGTCAAATCTCGAAAAAATAAGGAAAATTAAGGGAAAAAAAGAGGAAAAAAATTGAAATTTCGCTAAAGTTACTCGTTTTTCTTGCTTTTTTCGGTCAAATCTTGATAAAGTAAGGAAAATTAAGGGAAAAAAAGAGGAAAAAAATTGAAATTTCGCTAAAATTATTCGTTTTTCTTGCTTTTTTCGGTCAAATCTCGATAAAATAAGGAAAATTAAGGGAAAAAAAAGAGGAAAAAAATTGAAATTTCGCTAAAATTATTCGTTTTTCTTGCTTTTTTCGGTCAAATCTCGTAAAATGAGGAGAATGAAGGAAAAAAAGAGGAAAAAAATTCAAATTTCGCTAAAATTATTCGTTTTTCTTGCTTTTTTCGGTCAAATCTCGTTAAATGAGGAGAATGAAGAAAAAAAAGAGGAAAAATATAAATTTCGCTAAAATTATTAGTTTTTCTTGGATTTTTCGGTGAAATCTCGATAAAATAAGGAAAATTTAGGGAAAAAAGAGGATAAAAATTGATATTTCGCTAAATTTATTCGTTTTTCTTGCTTTTTTCGGTCAAATCTCATTAAATGAGGAGAATGAAGGAAAAAAAGAGGAAAAAAAATTGAAATTTCGCTAAAATTATTCGTTTTTCTTGCTTTTTCGGAAAAATCTCGATAAAATAAGGAAAATTAAGGGAAAAAAAGAGGAAAAAAATTGAAATTTCGCTAAAATTATTCGTTTTTCTTGCTTTTTTCGGTCAAATCTCGTTAAATGAGGAGAATGAAGGAAAAAAAGAGGAAAAAAATTGAAATTTCGCTAAAATTATTCGTTTTTCTTGCTTTTTTCGGTCAAATCTCGAAAAAATAAGGAAAATTAAGGGAAAAAAGGAGGAAAAAAATTGAAATTTCGCTAAAGTTACTCGTTTTTCTTGCTTTTTTCGGTCAAATCTTGATAAAATAAGGAAAATTAAGGGTAAAAAAGAGAAAAAAATTGAAATTTCGATCAAATTATTCGTTTTTCTTGCTTTTTTCGGTCAAATCTCGTTAAATGAGGAGAATGAAGGAAAAACAGAGGAAAAAAATTGAAATTACGCTAAAATTATTCGTTTTTCTTGCTTTTTTCAAGCAAATCTCGATAAAATAAGGAAAATTAAGGAAAAAAAAGAGGAAAAAAATTGAAATTTCGCTAAAATTATTCGTTTTTCTTGCTTTTTTCGGTCAAATCTCGAAAAATAAGGAAAATTAAGGGAAAAAAAGAGGAAAAAAATTGAAATTTCGCTAAAGTTACTCGTTTTTCTTGCTTTTTTCGGTCAAATCTTGATAAAATAAGGAAAATTAAGGGAAAAAAGGAGGAAAAAAATTGAAATTTCGCTAAGTTACTCGTTTTTCTTGCTTTTTTCGGTCAAATCTTGATAAAATAAGGAAAATTAAGGGTAAAAAAGAGAAAAAAATTGAAATTTCGATCAAATTATTCGTTTTTCTTGCTTTTTTCGGTCTAATCTCGTTAAATGAGGAGAATGAAGGAAAAACAGAGGAAAAAAATTGAAATTTCGCTAAAATTTTCCGTTTTTCTTGCTTTTTTCGGTCAAATCTCGACAAAATAAGGAAAATTAAGGGAAAAAAAGAGGAAAAAATTGAAATTTCGCTAAAGTTACTCGTTTTTCTTGCTTTTTTCGGTCAAATCTTGATAAAATAAGGAAAATTAAGGGAAAAAAAGAGGAAAAAAATTGAAATTTCGCTAAAATTATTCGTTTTTCTTGCTTTTATCGGTCAAATCTCGTTAAATGAGGAGAATAAAGGAAAAAAAGAGGAAAAAAATTGAAATTTCGCTAAAATTTTCCGTTTTTCTTGCTTTTTTCGGTCAAATCTCGAAAAAATAAGGAAAATTAAGGGAAAAAAAGAGGAAAAAATTGAAATTTCGCTAAAGTTACTCGTTTTTCTTGCTTTTTTCGGTCAAATCTTGATAAAATAAGGAAAATTAAGGGAAAAAAAGAGGAAAAAATTGAAATTTCGCTAAAGTTACTCGTTTTTCTTGCTTTTTTCGGTCAAATCTTGATAAAATAAGGAAAATTAAGGGAAAAAAGAGGATAAAAATTGATATTTCGCTAAATTTATTCGTTTTTCTTGCTTTTTTCGGTCAAATCTCGTTAAATGAGGAGAATGAAGGAAAAAAAGAGGAAAAAAATTGAAATTTCGCTAAAATTATTCGTTTTTCTTGCTTTTTTCGGTCAAATCTCGAAAAAATAAGGAAAATTAAGGGAAAAAAGGAGGAAAAAAATTGAAATTTCGCTAAAGTTACTCGTTTTTCTTGCTTTTTTCGGTCAAATCTTGATAAAATAAGGAAAATTAAGGGTAAAAAAGAGAAAAAAATTGAAATTTCGATCAAATTATTCGTTTTTCTTGCTTTTTTTCGGTCTAATCTCGTTAAATGAGGAGAATGAAGGAAAAACAGAGGAAAAAAATTGAAATTTCGCTAAAATTATTCGTTTTTCTTGCTTTTTTCAAGCAAATCTCGATAAAATAAGGAAAATTAAGGAAAAAAAAGAGGAAAAAAATTGAAATTTCGCTAAAATTATTTGTTTTTCTTGCTTTTTTCGGTCAAATCTCGTTAAATGAGGAGAATGAAGGAAAAACAGAGGAAAAAAATTGAAATTTCACTAAAATTATTCGTTTTTCTTGCTTTTTTCGGTCAAATCTCGATAAAATAAGGAAAATTAAGGGTAAAAAAGAGGAAAAAAATTGAAATTTCGCTAAAGTAACTCGTTTTTCTTGCTTTTTTCGGTCAAATCTCGATAAAATAAGGAAAATTAAGGGTAAAAAGAGGAAAAAAATTGAAATTTCGATCAAATTATTCGTTTTTCTTCCTTTTTTCGGTCAAATCTCGATAAAATAAGGAAAATTAAGGGAAAAAAAAGAGGATAAATATTGATATTTCGCTAAAATTATTCGTTTTTCTTGCTTTTTTTGGTCAAATCTCATGAGGAGAACGAAGGAAAAAAAGAGGAAAAAAAATTGAAATTTCGCTAAAATTATTCGTTTTTCTTGCTTTTTTCGGAAAAATCTCGATAAAATAAGGAAAATTAAGGGAAAAAAAGAGGAAAAAAATTGAAATTTGCTAAAATTATTCGTTTTTCTTGCTTTTTTCGGTGAAATCTCGATAAAATAAGGAAAATTAAGGGAAAAAATAGGATAAAAATTGATATTTCGCTAAAATTATTCGTTTTACTTGCTTTTTTCGGTCAAATCTCGAAAAAATAAGGAAAATTAAGGGAAAAAAAGAGGAAAAAAATTGAAATTTCGCTAAAGTTACTCGTTTTTCTTGCTTTTTACGTCAAATCTTGATAAAATAAGGAAAATTAAGGAAAAAAAGAGGAAAAAAATTGATATTTCGCTAACATTATTCGTTTTTCTGGCTTTTTTTGGTCGAATCTCGATAAAATCAGGAAAATCAAGGGAAAAAAGAAGATAAAAATTGATATTTCGCTAAAATTATTCGTTTTTCTTGCTTTTTTCGGTCAAATCTCGATAAAATAAGGAAAATTAATGAAAAAAAGAGGACAAAAAATTGAAATTTCGCTAAAATTATTAGTTTTCCTTGGATTTTTCGGTGAAATCTCGATAAAATAAGGAAAATTAAGGGAAAAAAAGAGGATAAAAATTGATATTTTCGCTAAATTTATTCGTTTTTCTTGCTTTTTTCGGTCAAATCTCATTAAATGAGGAGAACGAAGGAAAAAATGAGGAAAAAAATTGAAATTTCGCTAAAATTATTCGTTTTTCTTGCTTTTTTCGGTCAAATCTCGTTAAATGAGGAGAATGAAGGAAAAAAAGAGGAAAAAAAATGAAATTTCGCTAAAATTATTCGTTTTTCTTGCTTTTTTCGGTCAAATCTCGTTAAATGAGGAGAATGAAGGAATAAAAGAGGAAAAAAATTGAAATTTCGCTAAAATTATTCGTTTTTCTTGCTTTTTTCGGTCAAATCTCGAAAAAATAAGGAAAATTAAGGGAAAAAAAGAGGAAAAAAATTGAAATTTCGCTAAAGTTACTCGTTTTTCTTGCTTTTTTCGGTCAAATCTGATAAAATAAGGAAAATTAAGGGAAAAAAAGAGGAAAAAAATTGAAATTTCGCTAAAATTATTCGTTTTTCTTGCTTTTTTTGGTCAAATCTCGAAAAAATAAGGAAAATTAAGGGAAAAAAAGAGGAAAAAAATTGAAATTTCGCTAAAGTAACTCGTTTTTCTTGCTTTTTTCGGTCAAATCTTGATAAAATAAGGAAAATTAAGGGAACAAAAGAGGAAAAAATTGAAATTTCGCTAAAATTATTCGTTTTTCTTGCTTTTTTATGTCAAATCTCGATAAAATAAGGAAAATTAAGGGTAAAAAAGAGGAAAAAAATTGAAATTTCGATCAAATTATTCGTTTTTCTTCCTTTTTTCGGTCAAATCTCGATAAAATAAGGAAAATTAAGGGAAAAAAAAGAGGATAAATATTGATATTTCGCTAAAAATTATTCGTTTTTCTTGCTTTTTTCGGTCAATCTCATGAGGAGAACGAAGGAAAAAAAGAGGAAAAAAATTGAAATTTCGATCAAATTATTCGTTTTTCTTGCTTTTTTCGGAAAAATGTCGATAAAATAAGGAAAATTAAGGGAAAAAAAGAGGAAAAAAATTGAAATTTCGCTAAATTATTCGTTTTTCTTGCTTTTTTCGGTCAAATCTCGTTAAATGAGGAGAATGAAGAAAAAAAAGAGGAAAAATATAAATATCGCTAAAATTATTCGTTTTTCTTGCTTTTTTCGGTCAAATCTCAAAAAAATAAGGAAAATTAAGGGAAAAAAAGAGGAAAAAAATTGAAATTTCGCTAAAGTTACTCGTTTTTCTTGCTTTTTTCGGTCAAATCTTGATAAAATAAGGAAAATTAAGGGAAAAAAAGAAGAAAAAAATTGAAATTTCGCTAAAATTATTCGTTTTTCTTGCTTTTTTCGGTCAAATCTCGATAAAATAAGGAAAATTAAGGGTAAAAAAGAGGGAAAAAAATTGAAATATCGATCAAATTATTCGTTTTTCTTCCTTTTTTCGGTCAATCTCGATAAAATAAGGAAAATTAAGGGGAAAAAAAGAGGATAAATATTGATATTTCGCTAAAATTATTCGTTTTTCTGGCTTTTTTTGGTCGAATCTCGATAAAATCAGGAAAATCAAGGGAAAGAAGAAGATAAAAATTGATATTTCGCTAAAATTATTCGTTTTTCTTGCTTTTTTCGGTCAAATCTCGATAAAATAAGGAAAATTAATGAAAAAAGAGGAAAAAAATTGAAATTTTGCTAAATTTATTAGTTTTTCTTGATTTTTCGGTGAAATCTCGATAAAATAAGGAAAATTAAGGGAAAAAAGAGGATAAAAATTGATATTTCGCTAAATTTATTCGTTTTTTCTTGCTTTTTTCGGTCAAATCTCATTAATGAGGAGAAAGAAGGAAAAAAAGAGGAAAAAAAATTGAAATTTCGCTAAAATTATTCGTTTTTCTTGCTTTTTTCGGTCAAATCTCGAAAAAATAAGGAAAATTAAGGGAAAAAAGGAGGAAAAAAATTGAAATTTCGCTAAAGTTACTCGTTTTTCTTGCTTTTTTCGGTCAAATCTTGATAAAATAAGGAAAATTAAGGGAAAAAAAGAGGAAAAAAATTGAAATTTCGCTAAAATTATTCGTTTTTCTTGCTTTTTTCGGTCAAATCTCGATAAAATAAGGAAAATTAAGGGTAAAAAAGAGAAAAAAATTGAAATTTCGATCAAATTATTCGTTTTTCTTCCTTTTTTCGGTCAATCTCGATAAAATAAGGAAAATTAAGGGAAAAAAAAGAGGATAAATATTGATATTTCGCTAAAATTATTCCACTTTTCTGGCTTTTTTTGGTCGAATCTCGATAAAATCAGGAAAATCAAGGGAAAAAAGAAGATAAAAATTGATATTTCGCTAAAATTATTCGTTTTTCTTGCTTTTTTCGGTCAAATCTCGAAAAAATAAGGAAAATTAAGGGATAAAAGGAGGAAAAAAATTGAAATTTCGCTAAAGTTACTCGTTTTTCTTGCTTTTTTCGGTCAAATCTTGATAAAATAAGGAAAATTAAGGGAAAAAAAGAGGAAAAAAATTGAAATTTCGCTAAAATTATTCGTTTTTCTTGCTTTTTTCGGTCAAATCTTGATAAAATAAGGACAATTAAGGGTAAAAAAGAGAAAAAAATTGAAATTTCGATCAAATTATTCGTTTTTCTTCCTTTTTTCGGTCAAATCTCGATAAAATAAGGAAAATTAAGGGAAAAAAAGATGAAAAAAATTGAAATTTCGCTAAAATTATTCGTTTTTCTTGCTTTTTTCGGTCAAATCTCGTTAAATGAGTAGAATGAAGGAAAAAAAAGAGGAAAAAAATTGAAATTTCGCTAAAATTATTCGTTTTTTTTTGCTTTTTTCGGTCAAATCTCGAAAAAATAAGGAAAATTAAGGGAAAAAAAAGAGGATAAATATTGATATTTCGCTAAAATTATTCGTTTTTCTTGCTTTTTTCGGTCAAATCTCATTAAATGAGGAGAACGAAGGAAAAAAAGAGGAAAAAAAAATTGAAATTTCGCTAAAATTATTCGTTTTTCTTGCTTTTTTCGAAAAATCTCGATAAAATAAGGAAAATTAAGGGAAAAATAGAGGAAAAAAATTGAAATTTCGCTAAAATTATTCGTTTTTCTTGCTTTTTTCGGTCAAATCTCATTAAATGAGGAGAACGAAGGAAAAAAAGAGGAAAAAAAATTGAAATTTCGCTAAAATTATTTGTATTTCTTGCTTTTTTCGGAAAAATCTCGATAAAATAAGGAAAATTAAGGGAAAAAAAGAGGATAAAAATCGAAATTTCGCTAAAATTATTCGTTTTTCTTGCTTTTTTCAAGCAAATCTCGATAAAATAAGGAAAATTAAGGGAAAAAAAGAGGAAAAAAATTGAAATTTCGCTGAAGTTACTCGTTTTTCTTGCTTTTTTCGGTCAAATCTTGATAAAATAAGGAAAATTAAGGGAAAAAAAGAGGAAAAAAATTGAAATTTCGCTAAAATTATTCGTTTTTCTTGCTTTTTTAGGTCAAATCTCGTTAAATGAGGAGAATGAAGGAAAAAAAGAGGAAAAAAATTGAAATTTCGCTAAAATTATTCGTTTTTCTTGCTTTTTTCGGTCAAATCTCGAAAAAATAAGGAAAATTAAGGGAAAAAAAGAGGAAAAAAATTGAAATTTCGCTAAAGTTACTCGTTTTTCTTGCTTTTTACGGTCAAATCTTGATAAAATAAGGAAAATTAAGGGAAAAAAAGAGGAAAAAAATTGATATTTCGCTAACATTATTCGTTTTTCTGGCTTTTTTTGGTCGAATCTCGATAAAATCAGGAAAATCAAGGGAAAAAAGAAGATAAAAATTGATATTTCGCTAAAATTATTCGTTTTTCTTGCTTTTTTCGGTCAAATCTCGATAAAATAAGGAAAATTAATGAAAAAAAGAGGACAAAAAATTGAAATTTCGCTAAAATTATTAGTTTTTCTTGGATTTTTCGGTGAAATCTCGATAAAATAAGGAAAATTAAGGGAAAAAAGAGGATAAAAATTGATATTTCGCTAAATTTATTCGTTTTTCTTGCTTTTTTCGGTCAAATCTCATTAAATGAGGAGAACGAAGGAAAAAATGAGGAAAAAAATTGAAATTTCGCTAAAATTATTCGTTTTTCTTGCTTTTTTCGGTCAAATCTCGTTAAATGAGGAGAATGAAGGAAAAAAAGAGGAAAAAAAATGAAATTTCGCTAAAATTATTCGTTTTTCTTGCTTTTTTCGGTCAAATCTCGTTAAATGAGGAGAATGAAGGAAAAAAAGAGAAAAAAAAAATTGAAATTTCGCTAAAATTATTCGTTTTTCTTGCTTTTTTCGGTCAAATCTCGAAAAAATAAGGAAAATTAAGGGAAAAAAAGAGGAAAAAAATTGAAATTTCGCTATAGTTACTCGTTTTTCTTGCTTTTTTCGGTCAAATCTTGATAAAATAAGGAAAATTAAGGGAAAAAAAGAGGAAAAAAATTGAAATTTCGCTAAAATTATTCGTTTTTCTTGCTTTTTTTGGTCAAATCTCGAAAAAATAAGGAAAATTAAGGGAAAAAAGAGGAAAAAAATTGAAATTTCGCTAAAGTAACTCGTTTTTCTTGCTTTTTTCGGTCAAATCTTGATAAAATAAGGAAAATTAAGGGAACAAAAGAGGAAAAAAATTGAAATTTCGCTAAAATTATTCGTTTTTCTTGCTTTTTTATGTCAAATCTCGATAAAATAAGGAAAATTAAGGGTAAAAAAGAGGAAAAAAATTGAAATTTCGATCAAATTATTCGTTTTTCTTCCTTTTTTCGGTCAAATCTCGATAAAATAAGGAAAATTAAGGGAAAAAAAAGAGGATAAATATTGATATTTCGCTAAAATTATTCGTTTTTCTTGCTTTTTTCGGTCAAATCTCATGAGGAGAACGAAGGAAAAAAAGAGGAAAAAAATTGAAATTTCGATCAAATTATTCGTTTTTCTTGCTTTTTTCGGAAAAATCTCGATAAAATAAGGAAAATTAAGGGAAAAAAAGAGGAAAAAAATTGAAATTTCGCTAAAATTATTCGTTTTTCTTGCTTTTTTCGGTCAAATCTCGTTAAATGAGGAGAATGAAGAAAAAAAAGAGGAAAAATATAAATTTCGCTAAAATTATTCGTTTTTCTTGCTTTTTTCGGTCAAATCTCGAAAAAATAAGGAAAATTAAGGGAAAAAAAGAGGAAAAAAATTGAAATTTCGCTAAAGTTACTCGTTTTTCTTACTTTTTTCGGTCAAATCTTGATAAAATAAGGAAAATTAAGGGAAAAAAAGAGGAAAAAAATTGAAATTTCGCTAAAATTATTCGTTTTTCTTGCTTTTTTCGGTCAAATCTCGATAAAATAAGGAAAATTAAGGGTAAAAAAGAGGAAAAAAATTGAAATATCGATCAAATTATTCGTTTTTCTTCCTTTTTTCGGTCAAATCTCGATAAAATAAGGAAAATTAAGGGGAAAAAAAGAGGATAAATATTGATATTTCGCTAAAATTATTCGTTTTTCTGGCTTTTTTTGGTCGAATCTCGATAAAATCAGGAAAATCAAGGGAAAAAAGAAGATAAAAATTGATATTTCGCTAAAATTATTCGTTTTTCTTGCTTTTTTCGGTCAAATCTCGATAAAATAAGGAAAATTAATGAAAAAAAGAGGAAAAAAATTGAAATTTCGCTAAATTTATTAGTTTTTCTTGGATTTTTCGGTGAAATCTCGATAAAATAAGGAAAATTAAGGGAAAAAAGAGGATAAAAATTGATATTTCGCTAAATTTATTCGTTTTTCTTGCTTTTTTCGGTCAAATCTCATTAAATGAGGAGAACGAAGGAAAAAAAGAGGAAAAAAAATTGAAATTTCGCTAAAATTATTCGTTTTTCTTGCTTTTTTCGGTCAAATCTTGAAAAAATAAGGAAAATTAAGGGAAAAAAGGAGGAAAAAAATTGAAATTTCGCTAAAGTTACTCGTTTTTCTTGCTTTTTTCGGTCAAATCTTGATAAAATAAGGAAAATTAAGGGAAAAAAAGAGGAAAAAAATTGAAATTTCGCTAAAATTATTCGTTTTTCTTGCTTTTTTCGGTCAAATCTCGATAAAATAAGGAAAATATAGGGTAAAAAAGAGAAAAAAATCGAAATTTCGATCAAATTATTCGTTTTTCTTCCTTTTTTCGGTCAAATCTCGATAAAATAAGGAAAATTAAGGGAAAAAAAAGAGGATAAATATTGATATTTCGCTAAAATTATTCGTTTTTCTGGCTTTTTTTGGTCGAATCTCGATAAAATCAGGAAAATCAAGGGAAAAAAGAAGATAAAAATTGATATTTCGCTAAAATTATTCGTTTTTCTTGCTTTTTTCGGTCAAATCTCGAAAAAATAAGGAAAATTAAGGGATAAAAGGAGGAAAAAAATTGAAATTTCGCTAAAGTTACTCGTTTTTCTTGCTTTTTTCGGTCAAATCTTGATAAAATAAGGAAATTTAAGGGAAAAAAAGAGGAAAAAAATTGAAATTTCGCTAAAATTATTCGTTTTTCTTGCTTTTTTCGGTCAAATCTTGATAAAATAAGGACAATTAAGGGTAAAAAAGAGAAAAAAATTGAAATTTCGATCAAATTATTCGTTTTTCTTCCTTTTTTCGGTCAAATCTCGATAAAATAAGGAAAATTAAGGGAAAAAAAGATGAAAAAAATTGAAATTTCGCTAAAATTATTCGTTTTTCTTGCTTTTTTCGGTCAAATCTCGTTAAATGAGTAGAATGAAGGAAAAAAAGAGGAAAAAATTGAAATTTCGCTAAAATTATTCGTTTTTCTTGCTTTTTTCGGTCAAATCTCGAAAAAATAAGGAAAATTAAGGGAAAAAAAAGAGGATAAATATTGATATTTCGCTAAAATTATTCGTTTTTCTTGCTTTTTTCGGTCAAATCTCATTAAATGAGGAGAACGAAGGAAAAAAAGAGGAAAAAAAAATTGAAATTTCGCTAAAATTATTCGTTTTTCTTGCTTTTTTCGAAAAATCTCGATAAAATAAGGAAAATTAAGGGAAAAATAGAGGAAAAAAATTGAAATTTCGCTAAAATTATTCGTTTTTCTTGCTTTTTTCGGTCAAATCTCATTAAATGAGGAGAACGAAGGAAAAAAAGAGGAAAAAAATTGAAATTTCGCTAAAATTATTTGTTTTTCTTGCTTTTTTCGGAAAAATCTCGATAAAATAAGGAAAATTAAGGGAAAAAAAGAGGATAAAAATCGAAATTTCGCTAAAATTATTCGTTTTTCTTGCTTTTTTCAAGCAAATCTCGATAAAATAAGGAAAATTAAGGGAAAAAAAGAGGAAAAAAATTGAAATTTCGCTGAAGTTACTCGTTTTTCTTGCTTTTTTCGGTCAAATCTTGATAAAATAAGGAAAATTAAGGGAAAAAAGAGGAAAAAAATTGAAATTTCGCTAAAATTATTCGTTTTTCTTGCTTTTTTCGGTCAAATCTCGTTAAATGAGGAGAATGAAGGAAAAAAAGAGGAAAAAAATTGAAATTTCGCTAAAATTATTCGTTTTTCTTGCTTTTTTCGGTCAAATCTCGAAAAAATAAGGAAAATTAAGGGAAAAAAAGAGGAAAAAAATTGAAATTTCGCTAAAGTTACTCGTTTTTCTTGCTTTTTTCGGTCAAATCTTGATAAAATAAGGAAAATCAAGGGAAAAAAAGAGGAAAAAAATTGAAATTTCGCTAAAATTATTCGTTTTTCTTGCTTTTTTCGGTCAAATCTCGTTAAATGAGGAGAATGAAGGAAAAAAAGAGGAAAAAAATTGAAATTTCGCTAAAATTATTCGTTTTTCTTGCTTTTTTTGGTCAAATCTCGAAAAAATAAGGAAAATTAAGGGAAAAAAAGAGGAAAAAAATTGAAATTTCGCTAAAGTAACTCGTTTTTCTTGCTTTTTTCGGTCAAATCTTGATAAAATAAGGAAAATTAAGGGAACAAAAGAGGAAAAAAATTGAAATTTCGCTAAAATTATTCGTTTTTCTTGCTTTTTTATGTCAAATCTCGATAAAATAAGGAAAATTAAGGGTAAAAAAGAGGAAAAAAATTGAAATTTCGATCAAATTATTCGTTTTTCTTCCTTTTTTCGGTCGAATCTCGATAAAATAAGGAAAATTAAGGGAAAAAAAAGAGGATAAATATTGATATTTCGCTAAAATTATTCGTTTTTCTTGCTTTTTTCGGTCAAATCTCATGAGGAGAACGAAGGAAAAAAAGAGGAAAAAAATTGAAATTTCGATCAAATTATTCGTTTTTCTTGCTTTTTTCGGAAAAATCTCGATAAAATAAGGAAAATTAAGGGAAAAAAAGAGGAAAAAAATTGAAATTTCGCTAAAATTATTCGTTTTTCTTGCTTTTTTCGGTCAAATCTCGTTAAATGAGGAGAATGAAGAAAAAAAAGAGGAAAAATATAAATTTCGCTAAAATTATTCGTTTTTCTTGCTTTTTTCGGTCAAATCTCGAAAAAATAAGGAAAATTAAGGGAAAAAAAGAGGAAAAAAATTGAAATTTCGCTAAAGTTACTCGTTTTTCTTGCTTTTTTCGGTCAAATCTTGATAAAATAAGGAAAATTAAGGGAAAAAAAGAGGAAAAAAATTGAAATTTCGCTAAAATTATTCGTTTTTCTTGCTTTTTTCGGTCAAATCTCGATAAAATAAGGAAATTAAGGGTAAAAAAGAGGAAAAAAATTGAAATATCGATCAAATTATTCGTTTTTCTTCCTTTTTTCGGTCAAATCTCGATAAAATAAGGAAAATTAAGGGGAAAAAAAGAGGATAAATATTGATATTTCGCTAAAATTATTCGTTTTTCTGGCTTTTTTTGGTCGAATCTCGATAAAATCAGGAAAATCAAGGGAAAAAAGAAGATAAAAATTGAAATTTCGCTAAAATTATTCGTTTTTCTTGCTTTTTTCGGTCAAATCTCGATAAAATAAGGAAAATTAATGAAAAAAAGAGGAAAAAAATTGAAATTTCGCTAAAATTATTAGTTTTTCTTGGATTTTTCGGTGAAATCTCGATAAAATAAGGAAAATTAAGGGAAAAAAGAGGATAAAAATTGATATTTCGCTAAATTTATTCGTTTTTCTTGCTTTTTTCGGTCAAATCTCATTAAATGAGGAGAACGAAGGAAAAAAAGAGGAAAAAAAATTGAAATTTCGCTAAAATTATTCGTTTTTCTTGCTTTTTTCGGAAAAATCTTGATAAAATAAGGAAAATTAAGGGAAAAAAAGAGGAAAAAAATTGAAATTTCGCTAAAATTATTCGTTTTTCTTGCTTTTTTCGGTCAAATCTCGTTAAATGAGGAGAATGAAGGAAAAAAAGAGGAAAAAAATTGAAATTTCGCTAAAATTATTCGTTTTTCTTGCTTTTTTCGGTCAAATCTCGAAAAAATAAGGAAAATTAAGGGAAAAAAGGAGGAAAAAAATTGAAATTTCGCTAAAGTTACTCGTTTTTCTTGCTTTTTTCGGTCAAATCTTGATAAAATAAGGAAAATTAAGGGAAAAAAATTGAAATTTCGCTAAAATTATTCGTTTTTCTTGCTTTTTTCGGTCAAATCTCGATAAAATAAGGAAAATTAAGGGTAAAAAACAGAAAAGAATTGAAATTTCGATCAAATTATTCGTTTTTCTTCCTTTTTTCCGTCAAATCTCGATAAAATAAGGAAAATTAAGGGAAAAAAAAGAGGATAAATATTGATATTTCGCTAAAATTATTCGTTTTTCTGGCTTTTTTTGGTCGAATCTCGATAAAATCAGGAAAATCAAGGAAAAAAAGAAGATAAAAATTGATATTTCGCTAAAATTATTCGTTTTTCTTGCTTTTTTCGGTCAAATCTCGAAAAAATAAGGAAAATTAAGGGATAAAAGGAGGAAAAAAATTGAAATTTCGCTAAAGTTACTCGTTTTTCTTGCTTTTTTCGGTCAAATCTTGATAAAATAAGGAAAATTAAGGGAAAAAAAGAGGAAAAAAATTGAAATTTCGCTAGAATTATTCGTTTTTCTTGCTTTTTTCGGTCAAATCTTGATAAAATAAGGAAAATTAAGGGTAAAAAAGAGAAAAAAATTGAAATTTCGATCAAATTATTCGTTTTTCTTCCTTTTTTCGGTCAAATCTCAATAAAATAAGGAAAATTAAGGGAAAAAAAGATGAAAAAAATTGAAATTTCGCTAAAATTATTCGTTTTTCTTGCTTTTTTCGGTCAAATCTCGTTAAATGAGTAGAATGAAGGAAAAAAAGAGGAAAAAAATTGAAATTTCGCTAAAATTATTCGTTTTTCTTGCTTTTTTCGGTCAAATCTCGAAAAAATAAGGAAAATTAAGAGAAAAAAAAGAGGAAAAAAATTGAAATATCGATCAAATTATTCGTTTTTCTTCCTTTTTTCGGTCAAATCTCGATAAAATAAGGAAAATTAAGGGGAAAAAAAGAGGATAAATATTGATATTTCGCTAAAATTATTCGTTTTTCTGGCTTTTTTTGGTCGAATCTCGATAAAATCAGGAAAATCAAGGGAAAAAAGAAGATAAAAATTGATATTTCGCTAAAATTATTCGTTTTTCTTGCTTTTTTCGGTCAAATCTCGAAAAAATAAGGAAAATTAAGGGAAAAAAGGAGGAAAAAAATTGAAATTTCGCTAAAATTATTCGTTTTTCTTGCTTTTTTCGGTCAAATCTCGTTAAATGAGGAGAATGAAGGAAAAAAAGAGGAAAAAAATTGAAATTTCGCTAAATTTATTCGTTTTTCTTGCTTTTTTCGGTCAAATCTCGAAAAAATAAGGAAAATTAAGGGAAAAAAGGAGGAAAAAAATTGAAATTTCGCTAAAGTTACTCGTTTTTCTTGCTTTTTTCGGTCAAATCTTGATAAAATAAGGAAAATTAAGGGAAAAAAATTGAAATTTCGCTAAAATTATTCGTTTTTCTTGCTTTTTTCGGTCAAATCTCGATAAAATAAGGAAAATTAAGGGTAAAAAACAGAAAAAAATTGAAATTTCGATCAAATTATTCGTTTTTCTTCCTTTTTTCGGTCAAATCTCGATAAAATAAGGAAAATTAAGGGAAAAAAAAGAGGATAAATATTGATATTTCGCTAAAATTATTCGTTTTTCTGGCTTTTTTTGGTCGAATCTCGATAAAATCAGGAAAATCAAGGAAAAAAAGAAGATAAAAATTGATATTTCGCTAAAATTATTCGTTTTTCTTGCTTTTTTTCGGTCAAATCTCGAAAAAATAAGGAAAATTAAGGGATAAAAGGAGGAAAAAAATTGAAATTTCGCTAAAGTTACTCGTTTTTCTTGCTTTTTTCGGTCAAATCTTGATAAAATAAGGAAAATTAAGGGAAAAAAAGAGGAAAAAAATTGAAATTTCGCTAAAATTATTCGTTTTTCTTGCTTTTTTCGGTCAAATCTCGATAAAATAAGGAAAATTAAGGGTAAAAAAGAGGAAAAAAATTGAAATATCGATCAAATTATTCGTTTTTCTTCCTTTTTTCGGTCAAATCTCGATAAAATAAGGAAAATTAAGGGGAAAAAAAGAGGATAAATATTGATATTTCGCTAAAATTATTCGTTTTTCTGGCTTTTTTTGGTCGAATCTCGATAAAATCAGGAAAATTAAGGGAAAAAAAGAGGAAAAAAATTGAAATTTCGCTAAAATTATTCGTTTTTCTTGCTTTTTTCGGTCAAATCTCGTTAAATGAGGAGAATGAAGGAAAAAAAGAGGAAAAAAATTGAAATTTCGCTAAAATTATTCGTTTTTCTTGCTTTTTTCGGTCAAATCTCGAAAAAATAAGGAAAATTAAGGGAAAAAAGGAGGAAAAAAATTGAAATTTCGCTAAAGTTACTCGTTTTTCTTGCTTTTTTCGGTCAAATCTTGATAAAATAAGGAAAATTAAGGGAAAAAAATTGAAATTTCGCTAAAATTATTCGTTTTTCTTGCTTTTTTCGGTCAAATCTCGATAAAATAAGGAAAATTAAGGGTAAAAAACAGAAAAAAATTGAAATTTCGATCAAATTATTCGTTTTTCTTCCTTTTTTCGGTCAAATCTCGATAAAATAAGGAAAATTAAGGGAAAAAAAAGAGGATAAATATTGATATTTCGCTAAAATTATTCGTTTTTCTGGCTTTTTTTGGTCGAATCTCGATAAAATCAGGAAAATCAAGGAAAAAAAGAAGATAAAAATTGATATTTCGCTAAAATTATTCGTTTTTCTTGCTTTTTTCGGTCAAATCTCGAAAAAATAAGGAAAATTAAGGGATAAAAGGAGGAAAAAAATTGAAATTTCGCTAAAGTTACTCGTTTTTCTTGCTTTTTTCGGTCAAATCTTGATAAAATAAGGAAAATTAAGGGAAAAAAAGAGGAAAAAAATTGAAATTTCGCTAGAATTATTCGTTTTTCTTGCTTTTTTCGGTCAAATCTTGATAAAATAAGGAAAATTAAGGGTAAAAAAGAGAAAAAAATTGAAATTTCGATCAAATTATTCGTTTTTCTTCCTTTTTTCGGTCAAATCTCGATAAAATAAGGAAAATTAAGGGAAAAAAAGATGAAAAAAATTGAAATTTCGCTAAAATTATTCGTTTTTCTTGCTTTTTTCGGTCAAATCTCGTTAAATGAGTAGAATGAAGGAAAAAAAGAGGAAAAAAAATTGAAATTTCGCTAAAATTATTCGTTTTTCTTGCTTTTTTCGGTCAAATCTCGAAAAAATAAGGAAAATTAAGGGAAAAAAAAGAGGAAAAAAATTGAAATATCGATCAAATTATTCGTTTTTCTTCCTTTTTTCGGTCAAATCTCGATAAAATAAGGAAAATTAAGGGGAAAAAAAGAGGATAAATATTGATATTTCGCTAAAATTATTCGTTTTTCTGGCTTTTTTTGGTCGAATCTCAATAAAATCAGGAAAATCAAGGGAAAAAAGAAGATAAAAATTGATATTTCGCTAAAATTATTCGTTTTTCTTGCTTTTTTCGGTCAAATCTCGAAAAAATAAGGAAAATTAAGGGAAAAAAGGAGGAAAAAAATTGAAATTTCGCTAAAATTATTCGTTTTTCTTGCTTTTTTCGGTCAAATCTCGTTAAATGAGGAGAATGAAGGAAAAAAAGAGGAAAAAAATTGAAATTTCGCTAAAATTATTCGTTTTTCTTGCTTTTTTCGGTCAAATCTCGATAAAATAAGGAAAATTAAGGGAAAAAAGAGGATAAAAATTGATATTTCGCTAAATTTATTCGTTTTTCTTGCTTTTTTCGGTCAAATCTCATTAAATGAGGAGAACGAAGGAAAAAAAGAGGAAAAAAAATTGAAATTTCGCTAAAATTATTCGTTTTTCTTGCTTTTTTCGGTCAAATCTCGAAAAAATAAGGAAAATTAAGGGAAAAAAGGAGGAAAAAAATTGAAATTTCGCTAAAGTTACTCGTTTTTCTTGCTTTTTTCGGTCAAATCTTGATAAAATAAGGAAAATTAAGGGAAAAAAAGAGGAAAAAAATTGAAATTTCGCTAAAATTATTCGTTTTTCTTGCTTTTTTCGGTCAAATCTCGATAAAATAAGGAAAATTAAGGGTAAAAAAGAGAAAAAAATCGAAATTTCGATCAAATTATTCGTTTTTCTTCCTTTTTTCGGTCAAATCTCGATAAAATAAGGAAAATTAAGGGAAAAAAATTGAAATTTCGCTAAAATTATTCGTTTTTCTTGCTTTTTTCGGTCAAATCTTGATAAAATAAGGACAATTAAGGGTAAAAAAGAGAAAAAAATTGAAATTTCGCTAAATTTATTAGTTTTTCTTGGATTTTTCGGTGAAATCTCGATAAAATAAGGAAAATTAAGGGAAAAAAGAGGATAAAAATTGATATTTCGCTAAATTTATTCGTTTTTCTTGCTTTTTTCGGTCAAATCTCATTAAATGAGGAGGACGAAGGAAAAAAAGAGGAAAAAAAATTGAAATTTCGCTAAAATTATTCGTTTTTCTTGCTTTTTTCGGTCAAATCTCGAAAAAATAAGGAAAATTAAGGGAAAAAAAAGAGGAAAAAAATTGAAATATCGATCAAATTATTCGTTTTTCTTCCTTTTTTCGGTCAAATCTCGATAAAATAAGGAAAATTAAGTGGAAAAAAAGAGGATAAATATTGATATTTCGCTAAAATTATTCGTTTTTCTGGCTTTTTTTGGTCGAATCTCGATAAAATCAGGAAAATCAAGGGAAAAAAGAAGATAAAAATTGAAATTTCGCTAAAATTATTCGTTTTTCTTGCTTTTTTCGGTCAAATCTCGATAAAATAAGGAAAATTAATGAAAAAAAGAGGAAAAAAATTGAAATTTCGCTAAAATTATTAGTTTTTCTTGGATTTTTCGGTGAAATCTCGATAAAATAAGGAAAATTAAGGGAAAAAAGAGGATAAAAATTGATATTTCGCTAAATTTATTCGTTTTTCTTGCTTTTTTCGGTCAAATCTCATTAAATGAGGAGAACGAAGGAAAAAAAGAGGAAAAAAAATTAAAATTTCGCTAAAATTATTCGTTTTTCTTGCTTTTTTCGGAAAAATCTCGATAAAATAAGGAAAATTAAGGGAAAAAAAGAGGAAAAAAATTGAAATTTCGCTAAAATTATTCGTTTTTCTTGCTTTTTTCGGTCAAATCTCGAAAAAATAAGGAAAATTAAGGGAAAAAAGGAGGAAAAAAATTGAAATTTCGCTAAAATTATTCGTTTTTCTTGCTTTTTTCGGTCAAATCTCGTTAAATGAGGAGAATGAAGGAAAAAAAGAGGAAAAAAATTGAAATTTCGCTAAAATTATTCGTTTTTCTTGCTTTTTTCGGTCAAATCTCGATAAAATAAGGAAAATTAAGGGAAAAAAGAGGATAAAAATTGATATTTCGCTAAATTTATTCGTTTTTCTTGCTTTTTTCGGTCAAATCTCATTAAATGAGGAGAACGAAGGAAAAAAAGAGGAAAAAAAATTGAAATTTCGCTAAAATTATTCGTTTTTCTTGCTTTTTTCGGTCAAATCTGGAAAAAATAAGGAAAATTAAGGGAAAAAAGGAGGAAAAAAATTGAAATTTCGCTAAAGTTACTCGTTTTTCTTGCTTTTTTCGGTCAAATCTTGATAAAATAAGGAAAATTAAGGGAAAAAAAGAGGAAAAAAATTGAAATTTCGCTAAAATTATTCGTTTTTCTTGCTTTTTTCGGTCAAATCTCGATAAAATAAGGAAAATTAAGGGTAAAAAAGAGAAAAAAATCGAAATTTCGATCAAATTATTCGTTTTTCTTCCTTTTTTCGGTCAAATCTCGATAAAATAAGGAAAATTAAGGGAAAAAAATTGAAATTTCGCTAAAATTATTCGTTTTTCTTGCTTTTTTCGGTCAAATCTTGATAAAATAAGGACAATTAAGGGTAAAAAAGAGAAAAAAATTGAAATTTCGCTAAATTTATTAGTTTTTCTTGGATTTTTCGGTGAAATCTCGATAAAATAAGGAAAATTAAGGGAAAAAAGAGGATAAAAATTGATATTTCGCTAAATTTATTCGTTCTTCTTGCTTTTTTCGGTCAAATCTCATTAAATGAGGAGAACGAAGGAAAAAAAGAGGAAAAAAAATTGAAATTTCGCTAAAATTATTCGTTTTTCTTGCTTTTTTCGGTCAAATCTCGAAAAAATAAGGAAAATTAAGGGAAAAAAAAGAGGAAAAAAATTGAAATATCGATCAAATTATTCGTTTTTCTTCCTTTTTTCGGTCAAATCTCGATAAAATAAGGAAAATTAAGGGGAAAAAAAGAGGATAAATATTGATATTTCGCTAAAATTATTCGTTTTTCTGGCTTTTTTTGGTCGAATCTCGATAAAATCAGGAAAATCAAGGGAAAAAAGAAGATAAAAATTGAAATTTCGCTAAAATTATTCGTTTTTCTTGCTTTTTTCGGTCAAATCTCGATAAAATAAGGAAAATTAATGAAAAAAAGAGGAAAAAAATTGAAATTTCGCTAAAATTATTAGTTTTTCTTGGATTTTTCGGTGAAATCTCGATAAAATAAGGAAAATTAAGGGAAAAAAGAGGATAAAAATTGATATTTCGCTAAATTTATTCGTTTTTCTTGCTTTTTTCGGTCAAATCTCATTAAATGAGGAGAACGAAGGAAAAAAAGAGGAAAAAAAATTGAAATTTCGCTAAAATTATTCGTTTTTCTTGCTTTTTTCGGAAAAATCTCGATAAAATAAGGAAAATTAAGGGAAAAAAAGAGGAAAAAAATTGAAATTTCGCTAAAATTATTCGTTTTTCTTGCTTTTTTCGGTCAAATCTCGTTAAATGAGGAGAATGAAGGAAAAAAAGAGGAAAAAAATTGAAATTTCGCTAAAATTATTCGTTTTTCTTGCTTTTTTCGGTCAAATCTCGAAAAAATAAGGAAAATTAAGGGAAAAAAGGAGGAAAAAAATTGAAATTTCGCTAAAGTTACTCGTTTTTCTTGCTTTTTTCGGTCAAATCTTGATAAAATAAGGAAAATTAAGGGAAAAAAATTGAAATTTCGCTAAAATTATTCGTTTTTCTTGCTTTTTTCGGTCAAATCTCGATAAAATAAGGAAAATTAAGGGTAAAAAACAGAAAAAAATTGAAATTTCGATCAAATTATTCGTTTTTCTTCCTTTTTTCGGACAAATCTCGATAAAATAAGGAAAATTAAGGGAAAAAAAAGAGGATAAATATTGATATTTCGCTAAAATTATTCGTTTTTCTGGCTTTTTTTGGTCGAATCTCGATAAAATCAGGAAAATCAAGGAAAAAAAGAAGATAAAAATTGATATTTCGCTAAAATTATTCGTTTTTCTTGCTTTTTTCGGTCAAATCTCGAAAAAATAAGGAAAATTAAGGGATAAAAGGAGGAAAAAAATTGAAATTTCGCTAAAGTTACTCGTTTTTCTTGCTTTTTTCGGTCAAATCTTGATAAAATAAGGAAAATTAAGGGAAAAATTGAGGAAAAAAATTGAAATTTCGCTAGAATTATTCGTTTTTCTTGCTTTTTTCGGTCAAATCTTGATAAAATAAGGAAAATTAAGGGTAAAAAAGAGAAAAAAATTGAAATTTCGATCAAATTATTCGTTTTTCTTCCTTTTTTCGGTCAAATCTCGATAAAATAAGGAAAATTAAGGGAAAAAAAGATGAAAAAAATTGAAATTTCGCTAAAATTATTCGTTTTTCTTGCTTTTTTCGGTCAAATCTCGTTAAATGAGTAGAATGAAGGAAAAAAAGAGGAAAAAAATTGAAATTTCGCTAAAATTATTCGTTTTTCTTGCTTTTTTCGGTCAAATCTCGAAAAAATAAGGAAAATTAAGGGAAAAAAAAGAGGAAAAAAATTGAAATATCGATCAAATTATTCGTTTTTCTTCCTTTTTTCGGTCAAATCTCGATAAAATAAGGAAAATTAAGGGGAAAAAAAGAGGATAAATATTGATATTTCGCTAAAATTATTCGTTTTTCTGGCTTTTTTTGGTCGAATCTCGATAAAATCAGGAAAATCAAGGGAAAAAAGAAGATAAAAATTGATATTTCGCTAAAATTATTCGTTTTTCTTGCTTTTTTCGGTCAAATCTCGAAAAAATAAGGAAAATTAAGGGAAAAAAGGAGGAAAAAAATTGAAATTTCGCTAAAATTATTCGTTTTTCTTGCTTTTTTCGGTCAAATCTCGTTAAATGAGGAGAATGAAGGAAAAAAAGAGGAAAAAAATTGAAATTTCGCTAAATTTATTCGTTTTTCTTGCTTTTTTCGGTCAAATCTCGAAAAAATAAGGAAAATTAAGGGAAAAAAGGAGGAAAAAAATTGAAATTTCGCTAAAGTTACTCGTTTTTCTTGCTTTTTTCGGTCAAATCTTGATAAAATAAGGAAAATTAAGGGAAAAAAATTGAAATTTCGCTAAAATTATTCGTTTTTCTTGCTTTTTTCGGTCAAATCTCGATAAAATAAGGAAAATTAAGGGTAAAAAACAGAAAAAAATTGAAATTTCGATCAAATTATTCGTTTTTCTTCCTTTTTTCGGTCAAATCTCGATAAAATAAGGAAAATTAAGGGAAAAAAAAGAGGATAAATATTGATATTTCGCTAAAATTATTCGTTTTTCTGGCTTTTTTTGGTCGAATCTCGATAAAATCAGGAAAATCAAGGAAAAAAAGAAGATAAAAATTGATATTTCGCTAAAATTATTCGTTTTTCTTGCTTTTTTCGGTCAAATCTCGAAAAAATAAGGAAAATTAAGGGATAAAAGGAGGAAAAAAATTGAAATTTCGCTAAAGTTACTCGTTTTTCTTGCTTTTTTCGGTCAAATCTTGATAAAATAAGGAAAATTAAGGGAAAAAAAGAGGAAAAAAATTGAAATTTCGCTAAAATTATTCGTTTTTCTTGCTTTTTTCGGTCAAATCTCGATAAAATAAGGAAAATTAAGGGTAAAAAAGAGGAAAAAAATTGAAATATCGATCAAATTATTCGTTTTTCTTCCTTTTTTCGGTCAAATCTCGATAAAATAAGGAAAATTAAGGGGAAAAAAAGAGGATAAATATTGATATTTCGCTAAAATTATTCGTTTTTCTGGCTTTTTTTGGTCGAATCTCGATAAAATCAGGAAAATCAAGGGAAAAAAGAAGATAAAAATTGATATTTCGCTAAAATTATTCGTTTTTCTTGCTTTTTTCGGTCAAATCTCGATAAAATAAGGAAAATTAAGGGAAAAAAAGAGGAAAAAAATTGAAATTTCGCTAAAATTATTCGTTTTTCTTGCTTTTTTCTGTCAAATCTCGTTAAATGAGGAGAATGAAGGAAAAAAAGAGGAAAAAAATTGAAATTTCGCTAAAATTATTCGTTTTTCTTGCTTTTTTCGGTCAAATCTCGAAAAAATAAGGAAAATTAAGGGAAAAAAGGAGGAAAAAAATTGAAATTTCGCTAAAGTTACTCGTTTTTCTTGCTTTTTTCGGTCAAATCTTGATAAAATAAGGAAAATTAAGGGAAAAAAATTGAAATTTCGCTAAAATTATTCGTTTTTCTTGCTTTTTTCGGTCAAATCTCGATAAAATAAGGAAAATTAAGGGTAAAAAACAAAAAAAAATTGAAATTTCGATCAAATTATTCGTTTTTCTTCCTTTTTTCGGTCAAATCTCGATAAAATAAGGAAAATTAAGGGAAAAAAAAGAGGATAAATATTGATATTTCGCTAAAATTATTCGTTTTTCTGGCTTTTTTTGGTCGAATCTCGATAAAATCAGGAAAATCAAGGAAAAAAAGAAGATAAAAATTGATATTTCGCTAAAATTATTCGTTTTTCTTGCTTTTTTCGGTCAAATCTCGAAAAAATAAGGAAAATTAAGGGATAAAAGGAGGAAAAAAATTGAAATTTCGCTAAAGTTACTCGTTTTTCTTGCTTTTTTCGGTCAAATCTTGATAAAATAAGGAAAATTAAGGGAAAAAAAGAGGAAAAAAATTGAAATTTCGCTAGAATTATTCGTTTTTCTTGCTTTTTTCGGTCAAATCTTGATAAAATAAGGAAAATTAAGGGTAAAAAAGAGAAAAAAATTGAAATTTCGATCAAATTATTCGTTTTTCTTCCTTTTTTCGGTCAAATCTCGATAAAATAAGGAAAATTAAGGGAAAAAAAGATGAAAAAAATTGAAATTTCGCTAAAATTATTCGTTTTTCTTGCTTTTTTCGGTCAAATCTCGTTAAATGAGTAGAATGAAGGAAAAAAAGAGGAAAAAAATTGAAATTTCGCTAAAATTTTTCGTTTTTCTTGCTTTTTTCGGTCAAATCTCGAAAAAATAAGGAAAATTAAGGGAAAAAAAAGAGGAAAAAAATTGAAATATCGATCAAATTATTCGTTTTTCTTCCTTTTTTCGGTCAAATCTCGATAAAATAAGGAAAATTAAGGGGAAAAAAAGAGGATAAATATTGATATTTCGCTAAAATTATTCGTTTTTCTGGCTTTTTTTGGTCGAATCTCGATAAAATCAGGAAAATCAAGGGAAAAAAGAAGATAAAAATTGATATTTCGCTAAAATTATTCGTTTTTCTTGCTTTTTTCGGTCAAATCTCGAAAAAATAAGGAAAATTAAGGGAAAAAAGGAGGAAAAAAATTGAAATTTCGCTAAAATTATTCGTTTTTCTTGCTTTTTTCGGTCAAATCTCGTTAAATGAGGAGAATGAAGGAAAAAAAGAGGAAAAAAATTGAAATTTCGCTAAAATTATTCGTTTTTCTTGCTTTTTTCGGTCAAATCTCGATAAAATAAGGAAAATTAAGGGAAAAAAGAGGATAAAAATTGATATTTCGCTAAATTTATTCGTTTTTCTTGCTTTTTTCGGTCAAATCTCATTAAATGAGGAGAACGAAGGAAAAAAAGAGGAAAAAAAATTGAAATTTCGCTAAAATTATTCGTTTTTCTTGCTTTTTTCGGTCAAATCTTGAAAAAATAAGGAAAATTAAGGGAAAAAAGGAGGAAAAAAATTGAAATTTCGCTAAAGTTACTCGTTTTTCTTGCTTTTTTCGGTCAAATCTTGATAAAATAAGGAAAATTAAGGGAAAAAAAGAGGAAAAAAATTGAAATTTCGCTAAAATTATTCGTTTTTCTTGCTTTTTTCGGTCAAATCTCGATAAAATAAGGAAAATATAGGGTAAAAAAGAGAAAAAAATCGAAATTTCGATCAAATTATTCGTTTTTCTTCCTTTTTTCGGTCAAATCTCGATAAAATAAGGAAAATTAAGGGAAAAAAAAGAGGATAAATATTGATATTTCGCTAAAATTATTCGTTTTTCTGGCTTTTTTTGGTCGAATCTCGATAAAATCAGGAAAATCAAGGGAAAAAAGAAGATAAAAATTGATATTTCGCTAAAATTATTCGTTTTTCTTGCTTTTTTCGGTCAAATCTCGAAAAAATAAGGAAAATTAAGGGATAAAAGGAGGAAAAAAATTGAAATTTCGCTAAAGTTACTCGTTTTTCTTGCTTTTTTCGGTCAAATCTTGATAAAATAAGGAAAATTAAGGGAAAAAAAGAGGAAAAAAATTGAAATTTCGCTAAAATTATTCGTTTTTCTTGCTTTTTTCGGTCAAATCTTGATAAAATAAGGACAATTAAGGGTAAAAAAGAGAAAAAAATTGAAATTTCGATCAAATTATTCGTTTTTCTTCCTTTTTTCGGTCAAATCTCGATAAAATAAGGAAAATTAAGGGAAAAAAAGATGAAAAAAATTGAAATTTCGCTAAAATTATTCGTTTTTCTTGCTTTTTTCGGTCAAATCTCGTTAAATGAGTAGAATGAAGGAAAAAAAGAGGAAAAAATTGAAATTTCGCTAAAATTATTCGTTTTTCTTGCTTTTTTCGGTCAAATCTCGAAAAAATAAGGAAAATTAAGGGAAAAAAAAGAGGATAAATATTGATATTTCGCTAAAATTATTCGTTTTTCTTGCTTTTTTCGGTCAAATCTCATTAAATGAGGAGAACGAAGGAAAAAAAGAGGAAAAAAAAATTGAAATTTCGCTAAAATTATTCGTTTTTCTTGCTTTTTTCGAAAAATCTCGATAAAATAAGGAAAATTAAGGGAAAAATAGAGGAAAAAAATTGAAATTTCGCTAAAATTATTCGTTTTTCTTGCTTTTTTCGGTCAAATCTCATTAAATGAGGAGAACGAAGGAAAAAAAGAGGAAAAAAATTGAAATTTCGCTAAAATTATTTGTTTTTCTTGCTTTTTTCGGAAAAATCTCGATAAAATAAGGAAAATTAAGGGAAAAAAAGAGGATAAAAATCGAAATTTCGCTAAAATTATTCGTTTTTCTTGCTTTTTTCAAGCAAATCTCGATAAAATAAGGAAAATTAAGGGAAAAAAAGAGGAAAAAAATTGAAATTTCGCTGAAGTTACTCGTTTTTCTTGCTTTTTTCGGTCAAATCTTGATAAAATAAGGAAAATTAAGGGAAAAAAGAGGAAAAAAATTGAAATTTCGCAAAAATTATTCGTTTTTCTTGCTTTTTTCGGTCAAATCTCGTTAAATGAGGAGAATGAAGGAAAAAAAGAGGAAAAAAATTGAAATTTCGCTAAAATTATTCGTTTTTCTTGCTTTTTTCGGTCAAATCTCGAAAAAATAAGGAAAATTAAGGGAAAAAAAGAGGAAAAAAATTGAAATTTCGCTAAAGTTACTCGTTTTTCTTGCTTTTTTCGGTCAAATCTTGATAAAATAAGGAAAATCAAGGGAAAAAAAGAGGAAAAAAATTGAAATTTCGCTAAAATTATTCGTTTTTCTTGCTTTTTTCGGTCAAATCTCGTTAAATGAGGAGAATGAAGGAAAAAAAGAGGAAAAAAATTGAAATTTCGCTAAAATTATTCGTTTTTCTTGCTTTTTTTGGTCAAATCTCGAAAAAATAAGGAAAATTAAGGGAAAAAAAGAGGAAAAAAATTGAAATTTCGCTAAAGTAACTCGTTTTTCTTGCTTTTTTCGGTCAAATCTTGATAAAATAAGGAAAATTAAGGGAACAAAAGAGGAAAAAAATTGAAATTTCGCTAAAATTATTCGTTTTTCTTGCTTTTTTATGTCAAATCTCGATAAAATAAGGAAAATTAAGGGTAAAAAAGAGGAAAAAAATTGAAATTTCGATCAAATTATTCGTTTTTCTTCCTTTTTTCGGTCGAATCTCGATAAAATAAGGAAAATTAAGGGAAAAAAAAGAGGATAAATATTGATATTTCGCTAAAATTATTCGTTTTTCTTGCTTTTTTCGGTCAAATCTCATGAGGAGAACGAAGGAAAAAAAGAGGAAAAAAATTGAAATTTCGATCAAATTATTCGTTTTTCTTGCTTTTTTCGGAAAAATCTCGATAAAATAAGGAAAATTAAGGGAAAAAAAGAGGAAAAAAATTGAAATTTCGCTAAAATTATTCGTTTTTCTTGCTTTTTTCGGTCAAATCTCGTTAAATGAGGAGAATGAAGAAAAAAAAGAGGAAAAATATAAATTTCGCTAAAATTATTCGTTTTTCTTGCTTTTTTCGGTCAAATCTCGAAAAAATAAGGAAAATTAAGGGAAAAAAAGAGGAAAAAAATTGAAATTTCGCTAAAGTTACTCGTTTTTCTTGCTTTTTTCGGTCAAATCTTGATAAAATAAGGAAAATTAAGGGAAAAAAAGAGGAAAAAAATTGAAATTTCGCTAAAATTATTCGTTTTTCTTGCTTTTTTCGGTCAAATCTCGATAAAATAAGGAAATTAAGGGTAAAAAAGAGGAAAAAAATTGAAATATCGATCAAATTATTCGTTTTTCTTCCTTTTTTCGGTCAAATCTCGATAAAATAAGGAAAATTAAGGGGAAAAAAAGAGGATAAATATTGATATTTCGCTAAAATTATTCGTTTTTCTGGCTTTTTTTGGTCGAATCTCGATAAAATCAGGAAAATCAAGGGAAAAAAGAAGATAAAAATTGAAATTTCGCTAAAATTATTCGTTTTTCTTGCTTTTTTCGGTCAAATCTCGATAAAATAAGGAAAATTAATGAAAAAAAGAGGAAAAAAATTGAAATTTCGCTAAAATTATTAGTTTTTCTTGGATTTTTCGGTGAAATCTCGATAAAATAAGGAAAATTAAGGGAAAAAAGAGGATAAAAATTGATATTTCGCTAAATTTATTCGTTTTTCTTGCTTTTTTCGGTCAAATCTCATTAAATGAGGAGAACGAAGGAAAAAAAGAGGAAAAAAAATTGAAATTTCGCTAAAATTATTCGTTTTTCTTGCTTTTTTCGGAAAAATCTCGATAAAATAAGGAAAATTAAGGGAAAAAAAGAGGAAAAAAATTGAAATTTCGCTAAAATTATTCGTTTTTCTTGCTTTTTTCGGTCAAATCTCGTTAAATGAGGAGAATGAAGGAAAAAAAGAGGAAAAAAATTGAAATTTCGCTAAAATTATTCGTTTTTCTTGCTTTTTTCGGTCAAATCTCGAAAAAATAAGGAAAATTAAGGGAAAAAAGGAGGAAAAAAATTGAAATTTCGCTAAAGTTACTCGTTTTTCTTGCTTTTTTCGGTCAAATCTTGATAAAATAAGGAAAATTAAGGGAAAAAAATTGAAATTTCGCTAAAATTATTCGTTTTTCTTGCTTTTTTCGGTCAAATCTCGATAAAATAAGGAAAATTAAGGGTAAAAAACAGAAAAGAATTGAAATTTCGATCAAATTATTCGTTTTTCTTCCTTTTTTCCGTCAAATCTCGATAAAATAAGGAAAATTAAGGGAAAAAAAAGAGGATAAATATTGATATTTCGCTAAAATTATTCGTTTTTCTGGCTTTTTTTGGTCGAATCTCGATAAAATCAGGAAAATCAAGGAAAAAAAGAAGATAAAAATTGATATTTCGCTAAAATTATTCGTTTTTCTTGCTTTTTTCGGTCAAATCTCGAAAAAATAAGGAAAATTAAGGGATAAAAGGAGGAAGAAAATTGAAATTTCGCTAAAGTTACTCGTTTTTCTTGCTTTTTTCGGTCAAATCTTGATAAAATAAGGAAAATTAAGGGTAAAAAAGAGAAAAAAATTGAAATTTCGATCAAATTATTCGTTTTTCTTCCTTTTTTCGGTCAAATCTCGATAAAATAAGGAAAATTAAGGGAAAAAAAGATGAAAAAAATTGAAATTTCGCTAAAATTATTCGTTTTTCTTGCTTTTTTTCGGTCAAATCTCGTTAAATGAGTAGAATGAAGGAAAAAAAGAGGAAAAAAAATTGAAATTTCGCTAAAATTATTCGTTTTTCTTGCTTTTTTCGGTCAAATCTCGAAAAAATAAGGAAAATTAAGGGAAAAAAAAGAGGAAAAAAATTGAAATATCGATCAAATTATTCGTTTTTCTTCCTTTTTTCGGTCAAATCTCGATAAAATAAGGAAAATTAAGGGGAAAAAAAGAGGATAAATATTGATATTTCGCTAAAATTATTCGTTTTTCTGGCTTTTTTTGGTCGAATCTCGATAAAATCAGGAAAATCAAGGGAAAAAAGAAGATAAAAATTGATATTTCGCTAAAATTATTCGTTTTTCTTGCTTTTTTCGGTCAAATCTCGAAAAAATAAGGAAAATTAAGGGAAAAAAGGAGGAAAAAAATTGAAATTTCGCTAAAATTATTCGTTTTTCTTGCTTTTTTCGGTCAAATCTCGTTAAATGAGGAGAATGAAGGAAAAAAAGAGGAAAAAAAATTGAAATTTCGCTAAAATTATTCGTTTTTCTTGCTTTTTTCGGTCAAATCTCGATAAAATAAGGAAAATTAAGGGAAAAAAGAGGATAAAAATTGATATTTCGCTAAATTTATTCGTTTTTCTTGCTTTTTTCGGTCAAATCTCATTAAATGAGGAGAACGAAGGAAAAAAAGAGGAAAAAAAATTGAAATTTCGCTAAAATTATTCGTTTTTCTTGCTTTTTTCGGTCAAATCTTGAAAAAATAAGGAAAATTAAGGGAAAAAAGGAGGAAAAAAATTGAAATTTCGCTAAAGTTACTCGTTTTTCTTGCTTTTTTCGGTCAAATCTTGATAAAATAAGGAAAATTAAGGGAAAAAAAGAGGAAAAAAATTGAAATTTCGCTAAAATTATTCGTTTTTCTTGCTTTTTTCGGTCAAATCTCGATAAAATAAGGAAAATATAGGGTAAAAAAGAGAAAAAAATCGAAATTTCGATCAAATTATTCGTTTTTCTTCCTTTTTTCGGTCAAATCTCGATAAAATAAGGAAAATTAAGGGAAAAAAAAGAGGATAAATATTGATATTTCGCTAAAATTATTCGTTTTTCTGGCTTTTTTTGGTCGAATCTCGATAAAATCAGGAAAATCAAGGGAAAAAAGAAGATAAAAATTGATATTTCGCTAAAATTATTCGTTTTTCTTGCTTTTTTCGGTCAAATCTCGAAAAAATAAGGAAAATTAAGGGATAAAAGGAGGAAAAAAATTGAAATTTCGCTAAAGTTACTCGTTTTTCTTGCTTTTTTCGGTCAAATCTTGATAAAATAAGGAAAATTAAGGGAAAAAAAGAGGAAAAAAATTGAAATTTCGCTAAAATTATTCGTTTTTCTTGCTTTTTTCGGTCAAATCTTGATAAAATAAGGACAATTAAGGGTAAAAAAGAGAAAAAAATTGAAATTTCGATCAAATTATTCGTTTTTCTTCCTTTTTTCGGTCAAATCTCGATAAAATAAGGAAAATTAAGGGAAAAAAAGATGAAAAAAATTGAAATTTCGCTAAAATTATTCGTTTTTCTTGCTTTTTTCGGTCAAATCTCGTTAAATGAGTAGAATGAAGGAAAAAAAGAGGAAAAAATTGAAATTTCGCTAAAATTATTCGTTTTTCTTGCTTTTTTCGGTCAAATCTCGAAAAAATAAGGAAAATTAAGGGAAAAAAAAGAGGATAAATATTGATATTTCGCTAAAATTATTCGTTTTTCTTGCTTTTTTCGGTCAAATCTCATTAAATGAGGAGAACGAAGGAAAAAAAGAGGAAAAAAAAATTGAAATTTCGCTAAAATTATTCGTTTTTCTTGCTTTTTTCGAAAAATCTCGATAAAATAAGGAAAATTAAGGGAAAAATAGAGGAAAAAAATTGAAATTTCGCTAAAATTATTCGTTTTTCTTGCTTTTTTCGGTCAAATCTCATTAAATGAGGAGAACGAAGGAAAAAAAGAGGAAAAAAATTGAAATTTCGCTAAAATTATTTGTTTTTCTTGCTTTTTTCGGAAAAATCTCGATAAAATAAGGAAAATTAAGGGAAAAAAAGAGGATAAAAATCGAAATTTCGCTAAAATTATTCGTTTTTCTTGCTTTTTTCAAGCAAATCTCGATAAAATAAGGAAAATTAAGGGAAAAAAAGAGGAAAAAAATTGAAATTTCGCTGAAGTTACTCGTTTTTCTTGCTTTTTTCGGTCAAATCTTGATAAAATAAGGAAAATTAAGGGAAAAAAGAGGAAAAAAATTGAAATTTCGCTAAAATTATTCGTTTTTCTTGCTTTTTTCGGTCAAATCTCGTTAAATGAGGAGAATGAAGGAAAAAAAGAGGAAAAAAAATTGAAATTTCGCTAAAATTATTCGTTTTTCTTGCTTTTTTCGGTCAAATCTCGAAAAAATAAGGAAAATTAAGGGAAAAAAAGAGGAAAAAAATTGAAATTTCGCTAAAGTTACTCGTTTTTCTTGCTTTTTTTCGGTCAAATCTTGATAAAATAAGGAAAATCAAGGGAAAAAAAGAGGAAAAAAATTGAAATTTCGCTAAAATTATTCGTTTTTCTTGCTTTTTTCGGTCAAATCTCGTTAAATGAGGAGAATGAAGGAAAAAAAGAGGAAAAAAATTGAAATTTCGCTAAAATTATTCGTTTTTCTTGCTTTTTTTGGTCAAATCTCGAAAAAATAAGGAAAATTAAGGGAAAAAAAGAGGAAAAAAATTGAAATTTCGCTAAAGTAACTCGTTTTTCTTGCTTTTTTCGGTCAAATCTTGATAAAATAAGGAAAATTAAGGGAACAAAAGAGGAAAAAAATTGAAATTTCGCTAAAATTATTCGTTTTTCTTGCTTTTTTATGTCAAATCTCGATAAAATAAGGAAAATTAAGGGTAAAAAAGAGGAAAAAAATTGAAATTTCGATCAAATTATTCGTTTTTCTTCCTTTTTTCGGTCGAATCTCGATAAAATAAGGAAAATTAAGGGAAAAAAAAGAGGATAAATATTGATATTTCGCTAAAATTATTCGTTTTTCTTGCTTTTTTCGGTCAAATCTCATGAGGAGAACGAAGGAAAAAAAGAGGAAAAAAATTGAAATTTCGCAAATTATTCGTTTTTCTTGCTTTTTTCGGAAAAATCTCGATAAAATAAGGAAAATTAAGGGAAAAAAAGAGGAAAAAAATTGAAATTTCGCTAAAATTATTCGTTTTTCTTGCTTTTTTCGGTCAAATCTCGTTAAATGAGGAGAATGAAGAAAAAAAAGAGGAAAAATATAAATTTCGCTAAAATTATTCGTTTTTCTTGCTTTTTTCGGTCAAATCTCGAAAAAATAAGGAAAATTAAGGGAAAAAAAGAGGAAAAAAATTGAAATTTCGCTAAAGTTACTCGTTTTTCTTGCTTTTTTCGGTCAAATCTCGAAAAAATAAGGAAAATTAAGGGAAAAAAAGAGGAAAAAAATTGAAATTTCGCTAAAATTATTCGTTTTTCTTGCTTTTTTCGGTCAAATCTCGATAAAATAAGGAAATTAAGGGTAAAAAAGAGGAAAAAAATTGAAATATCGATCAAATTATTCGTTTTTCTTCCTTTTTTCGGTCAAATCTCGATAAAATAAGGAAAATTAAGGGGAAAAAAAGAGGATAAATATTGATATTTCGCTAAAATTATTCGTTTTTCTGGCTTTTTTTGGTCGAATCTCGATAAAATCAGGAAAATCAAGGGAAAAAAGAAGATAAAAATTGAAATTTCGCTAAAATTATTCGTTTTTCTTGCTTTTTTCGGTCAAATCTCGATAAAATAAGGAAAATTAATGAAAAAAAGAGGAAAAAAATTGAAATTTCGCTAAAATTATTAGTTTTTCTTGGATTTTTCGGTGAAATCTCGATAAAATAAGGAAAATTAAGGGAAAAAAGAGGATAAAAATTGATATTTCGCTAAATTTATTCGTTTTTCTTGCTTTTTTCGGTCAAATCTCATTAAATGAGGAGAACGAAGGAAAAAAAGAGGAAAAAAAATTGAAATTTCGCTAAAATTATTCGTTTTTCTTGCTTTTTTCGGAAAAATCTCGATAAAATAAGGAAAATTAAGGGAAAAAAAGAGGAAAAAAATTGAAATTTCGCTAAAATTATTCGTTTTTCTTGCTTTTTTCGGTCAAATCTCGTTAAATGAGGAGAATGAAGGAAAAAAAGAGGAAAAAAATTGAAATTTCGCTAAAATTATTCGTTTTTCTTGCTTTTTTCGGTCAAATCTCGAAAAAATAAGGAAAATTAAGGGAAAAAAGGAGGAAAAAAATTGAAATTTCGCTAAAGTTACTCGTTTTTCTTGCTTTTTTCGGTCAAATCTTGATAAAATAAGGAAAATTAAGGGAAAAAAATTGAAATTTCGCTAAAATTATTCGTTTTTCTTGCTTTTTTCGGTCAAATCTCGATAAAATAAGGAAAATTAAGGGTAAAAAACAGAAAAGAATTGAAATTTCGATCAAATTATTCGTTTTTCTTCCTTTTTTCCGTCAAATCTCGATAAAATAAGGAAAATTAAGGGAAAAAAAAGAGGATAAATATTGATATTTCGCTAAAATTATTCGTTTTTCTGGCTTTTTTTGGTCGAATCTCGATAAAATCAGGAAAATCAAGGAAAAAAAGAAGATAAAAATTGATATTTCGCTAAAATTATTCGTTTTTCTTGCTTTTTTCGGTCAAATCTCGAAAAAATAAGGAAAATTAAGGGATAAAAGGAGGAAAAAAATTGAAATTTCGCTAAAGTTACTCGTTTTTCTTGCTTTTTTCGGTCAAATCTTGATAAAATAAGGAAAATTAAGGGAAAAAAAGAGGAAAAAAATTGAAATTTCGCTAGAATTATTCGTTTTTCTTGCTTTTTTCGGTCAAATCTTGATAAAATAAGGAAAATTAAGGGTAAAAAAGAGAAAAAAATTGAAATTTCGATCAAATTATTCGTTTTTCTTCCTTTTTTCGGTCAAATCTCAATAAAATAAGGAAAATTAAGGGAAAAAAAGATGAAAAAAATTGAAATTTCGCTAAAATTATTCGTTTTTCTTGCTTTTTTCGGTCAAATCTCGTTAAATGAGTAGAATGAAGGAAAAAAAGAGGAAAAAAATTGAAATTTCGCTAAAATTATTCGTTTTTCTTGCTTTTTTCGGTCAAATCTCGAAAAAATAAGGAAAATTAAGGGAAAAAAAAGAGGAAAAAAATTGAAATATCGATCAAATTATTCGTTTTTCTTCCTTTTTTCGGTCAAATCTCGATAAAATAAGGAAAATTAAGGGGAAAAAAAGAGGATAAATATTGATATTTCGCTAAAATTATTCGTTTTTCTGGCTTTTTTTGGTCGAATCTCGATAAAATCAGGAAAATCAAGGGAAAAAAGAAGATAAAAATTGATATTTCGCTAAAATTATTCGTTTTTCTTGCTTTTTTCGGTCAAATCTCGAAAAAATAAGGAAAATTAAGGGAAAAAAGGAGGAAAAAAATTGAAATTTCGCTAAAATTATTCGTTTTTCTTGCTTTTTTCGGTCAAATCTCGTTAAATGAGGAGAATGAAGGAAAAAAAGAGGAAAAAAATTGAAATTTCGCTAAATTTATTCGTTTTTCTTGCTTTTTTCGGTCAAATCTCGAAAAAATAAGGAAAATTAAGGGAAAAAAGGAGGAAAAAAATTGAAATTTCGCTAAAGTTACTCGTTTTTCTTGCTTTTTTCGGTCAAATCTTGATAAAATAAGGAAAATTAAGGGAAAAAAATTGAAATTTCGCTAAAATTATTCGTTTTTCTTGCTTTTTTCGGTCAAATCTCGATAAAATAAGGAAAATTAAGGGTAAAAAACAGAAAAAAATTGAAATTTCGATCAAATTATTCGTTTTTCTTCCTTTTTTCGGTCAAATCTCGATAAAATAAGGAAAATTAAGGGAAAAAAAAGAGGATAAATATTGATATTTCGCTAAAATTATTCGTTTTTCTGGCTTTTTTTGGTCGAATCTCGATAAAATCAGGAAAATCAAGGAAAAAAAGAAGATAAAAATTGATATTTCGCTAAAATTATTCGTTTTTCTTGCTTTTTTCGGTCAAATCTCGAAAAAATAAGGAAAATTAAGGGATAAAAGGAGGAAAAAAATTGAAATTTCGCTAAAGTTACTCGTTTTTCTTGCTTTTTTCGGTCAAATCTTGATAAAATAAGGAAAATTAAGGGAAAAAAAGAGGAAAAAAATTGAAATTTCGCTAGAATTATTCGTTTTTCTTGCTTTTTTCGGTCAAATCTTGATAAAATAAGGAAAATTAAGGGTAAAAAAGAGAAAAAAATTGAAATTTCGATCAAATTATTCGTTTTTCTTCCTTTTTTCGGTCAAATCTCGATAAAATAAGGAAAATTAAGGGAAAAAAAGATGAAAAAAATTGAAATTTCGCTAAAATTATTCGTTTTTCTTGCTTTTTTCGGTCAAATCTCGTTAAATGAGTAGAATGAAGGAAAAAAAGAGGAAAAAAATTGAAATTTCGCTAAAATTATTCGTTTTTCTTGCTTTTTTCGGTCAAATCTCGAAAAAATAAGGAAAATTAAGGGAAAAAAAAGAGGAAAAAAATTGAAATATCGATCAAATTATTCGTTTTTCTTCCTTTTTTCGGTCAAATCTCGATAAAATAAGGAAAATTAAGGGGAAAAAAAGAGGATAAATATTGATATTTCGCTAAAATTATTCGTTTTTCTGGCTTTTTTTGGTCGAATCTCAATAAAATCAGGAAAATCAAGGGAAAAAAGAAGATAAAAATTGATATTTCGCTAAAATTATTCGTTTTTCTTGCTTTTTTCGGTCAAATCTCGAAAAAATAAGGAAAATTAAGGGAAAAAAGGAGGAAAAAAATTGAAATTTCGCTAAAATTATTCGTTTTTCTTGCTTTTTTCGGTCAAATCTCGTTAAATGAGGAGAATGAAGGAAAAAAAGAGGAAAAAAATTGAAATTTCGCTAAAATTATTCGTTTTTCTTGCTTTTTTCGGTCAAATCTCGATAAAATAAGGAAAATTAAGGGAAAAAAGAGGATAAAAATTGATATTTCGCTAAATTTATTCGTTTTTCTTGCTTTTTTCGGTCAAATCTCATTAAATGAGGAGAACGAAGGAAAAAAAGAGGAAAAAAAATTGAAATTTCGCTAAAATTATTCGTTTTTCTTGCTTTTTTCGGTCAAATCTCGAAAAAATAAGGAAAATTAAGGGAAAAAAGGAGGAAAAAAATTGAAATTTCGCTAAAGTTACTCGTTTTTCTTGCTTTTTTCGGTCAAATCTTGATAAAATAAGGAAAATTAAGGGAAAAAAAGAGGAAAAAAATTGAAATTTCGCTAAAATTATTCGTTTTTCTTGCTTTTTTCGGTCAAATCTCGATAAAATAAGGAAAATTAAGGGTAAAAAAGAGAAAAAAATCGAAATTTCGATCAAATTATTCGTTTTTCTTCCTTTTTTCGGTCAAATCTCGATAAAATAAGGAAAATTAAGGGAAAAAAATTGAAATTTCGCTAAAATTATTCGTTTTTCTTGCTTTTTTCGGTCAAATCTTGATAAAATAAGGACAATTAAGGGTAAAAAAGAGAAAAAAATTGAAATTTCGCTAAATTTATTAGTTTTTCTTGGATTTTTCGGTGAAATCTCGATAAAATAAGGAAAATTAAGGGAAAAAAGAGGATAAAAATTGATATTTCGCTAAATTTATTCGTTTTTCTTGCTTTTTTCGGTCAAATCTCATTAAATGAGGAGTACGAAGGAAAAAAAGAGGAAAAAAAATTGAAATTTCGCTAAAATTATTCGTTTTTCTTGCTTTTTTCGGTCAAATCTCGAAAAAATAAGGAAAATTAAGGGAAAAAAAAGAGGAAAAAAATTGAAATATCGATCAAATTATTCGTTTTTCTTCCTTTTTTCGGTCAAATCTCGATAAAATAAGGAAAATTAAGGGGAAAAAAAGAGGATAAATATTGATATTTCGCTAAAATTATTCGTTTTTCTGGCTTTTTTTGGTCGAATCTCGATAAAATCAGGAAAATCAAGGGAAAAAAGAAGATAAAAATTGATATTTCGCTAAAATTATTCGTTTTTCTTGCTTTTTTCGGTCAAATCTCGAAAAAATAAGGAAAATTAAGGGAAAAAAGGAGGAAAAAAATTGAAATTTCGCTAAAATTATTCGTTTTTCTTGCTTTTTTCGGTCAAATCTCGTTAAATGAGGAGAATGAAGGAAAAAAAGAGGAAAAAAATTGAAATTTCGCTAAATTTATTCGTTTTTCTTGCTTTTTTCGGTCAAATCTCGAAAAAATAAGGAAAATTAAGGGAAAAAAGGAGGAAAAAAATTGAAATTTCGCTAAAGTTACTCGTTTTTCTTGCTTTTTTCGGTCAAATCTTGATAAAATAAGGAAAATTAAGGGAAAAAAATTGAAATTTCGCTAAAATTATTCGTTTTTCTTGCTTTTTTCGGTCAAATCTCGATAAAATAAGGAAAATTAAGGGTAAAAAACAGAAAAAAATTGAAATTTCGATCAAATTATTCGTTTTTCTTCCTTTTTTCGGTCAAATCTCGATAAAATAAGGAAAATTAAGGGAAAAAAAAGAGGATAAATATTGATATTTCGCTAAAATTATTCGTTTTTCTGGCTTTTTTTGGTCGAATCTCGATAAAATCAGGAAAATCAAGGAAAAAAAGAAGATAAAAATTGATATTTCGCTAAAATTATTCGTTTTTCTTGCTTTTTTCGGTCAAATCTCGAAAAAATAAGGAAAATTAAGGGATAAAAGGAGGAAAAAAATTGAAATTTCGCTAAAGTTACTCGTTTTTCTTGCTTTTTTCGGTCAAATCTTGATAAAATAAGGAAAATTAAGGGAAAAAAAGAGGAAAAAAATTGAAATTTCGCTAAAATTATTCGTTTTTCTTGCTTTTTTCGGTCAAATCTCGATAAAATAAGGAAAATTAAGGGTAAAAAAGAGGAAAAAAATTGAAATATCGATCAAATTATTCGTTTTTCTTCCTTTTTTCGGTCAAATCTCGATAAAATAAGGAAAATTAAGGGGAAAAAAAGAGGATAAATATTGATATTTCGCTAAAATTATTCGTTTTTCTGGCTTTTTTTGGTCGAATCTCGATAAAATCAGGAAAATTAAGGGAAAAAAAGAGGAAAAAAATTGAAATTTCGCTAAAATTATTCGTTTTTCTTGCTTTTTTCGGTCAAATCTCGTTAAATGAGGAGAATGAAGGAAAAAAAGAGGAAAAAAATTGAAATTTCGCTAAAATTATTCGTTTTTCTTGCTTTTTTCGGTCAAATCTCGAAAAAATAAGGAAAATTAAGGGAAAAAAGGAGGAAAAAAATTGAAATTTCGCTAAAGTTACTCGTTTTTCTTGCTTTTTTCGGTCAAATCTTGATAAAATAAGGAAAATTAAGGGAAAAAAATTGAAATTTCGCTAAAATTATTCGTTTTTCTTGCTTTTTTCGGTCAAATCTCGATAAAATAAGGAAAATTAAGGGTAAAAAACAGAAAAAAATTGAAATTTCGATCAAATTATTCGTTTTTCTTCCTTTTTTCGGTCAAATCTCGATAAAATAAGGAAAATTAAGGGAAAAAAAAGAGGATAAATATTGATATTTCGCTAAAATTATTCGTTTTTCTGGCTTTTTTTGGTCGAATCTCGATAAAATCAGGAAAATCAAGGAAAAAAAGAAGATAAAAATTGATATTTCGCTAAAATTATTCGTTTTTCTTGCTTTTTTCGGTCAAATCTCGAAAAAATAAGGA
The DNA here is from genome assembly GCA_947579665.1 of Sympetrum striolatum. Classification (NCBI taxonomy): domain Eukaryota; kingdom Metazoa; phylum Arthropoda; class Insecta; order Odonata; family Libellulidae; genus Sympetrum; species Sympetrum striolatum. Next base: position 147,400 of record CANPUZ010000086.1, read on the forward strand.
AAATTAAGGGATAAAAGGAGGAAAAAAATTGAAATTTCGCTAAAGTTACTCGTTTTTCTTGCTTTTTTCGGTCAAATCTTGATAAAATAAGGAAAATTAAGGGAAAAAAAGAGGAAAAAAATTGAAATTTCGCTAGAATTATTCGTTTTTCTTGCTTTTTTCGGTCAAATCTTGATAAAATAAGGAAAATTAAGGGTAAAAAAGAGAAAAAAATTGAAATTTCGATCAAATTATTCGTTTTTCTTCCTTTTTTCGGTCAAATCTCGATAAAATAAGGAAAATTAAGGGAAAAAAAGATGAAAAAAATTGAAATTTCGCTAAAATTATTCGTTTTTCTTGCTTTTTTCGGTCAAATCTCGTTAAATGAGTAGAATGAAGGAAAAAAAGAGGAAAAAAATTGAAATTTCGCTAAAATTATTCGTTTTTCTTGCTTTTTTCGGTCAAATCTCGAAAAAATAAGGAAAATTAAGGGAAAAAAAAGAGGAAAAAAATTGAAATATCGATCAAATTATTCGTTTTTCTTCCTTTTTTCGGTCAAATCTCGATAAAATAAGGAAAATTAAGGGGAAAAAAAGAGGATAAATATTGATATTTCGCTAAAATTATTCGTTTTTCTGGCTTTTTTTGGTCGAATCTCAATAAAATCAGGAAAATCAAGGGAAAAAAGAAGATAAAAATTGATATTTCGCTAAAATTATTCGTTTTTCTTGCTTTTTTCGGTCAAATCTCGAAAAAATAAGGAAAATTAAGGGAAAAAAGGAGGAAAAAAATTGAAATTTCGCTAAAATTATTCGTTTTTCTTGCTTTTTTCGGTCAAATCTCGTTAAATGAGGAGAATGAAGGAAAAAAAGAGGAAAAAAATTGAAATTTCGCTAAAATTATTCGTTTTTCTTGCTTTTTTCGGTCAAATCTCGATAAAATAAGGAAAATTAAGGGAAAAAAGAGGATAAAAATTGATATTTCGCTAAATTTATTCGTTTTTCTTGCTTTTTTCGGTCAAATCTCATTAAATGAGGAGAACGAAGGAAAAAAAGAGGAAAAAAAATTGAAATTTCGCTAAAATTATTCGTTTTTCTTGCTTTTTTTCGGTCAAATCTCGAAAAAATAAGGAAAATTAAGGGAAAAAAGGAGGAAAAAAATTGAAATTTCGCTAAAGTTACTCGTTTTTCTTGCTTTTTTCGGTCAAATCTTGATAAAATAAGGAAAATTAAGGGAAAAAAAGAGGAAAAAAATTGAAATTTCGCTAAAATTATTCGTTTTTCTTGCTTTTTTCGGTCAAATCTCGATAAAATAAGGAAAATTAAGGGTAAAAAAGAGAAAAAAATCGAAATTTCGATCAAATTATTCGTTTTTCTTCCTTTTTTCGGTCAAATCTCGATAAAATAAGGAAAATTAAGGGAAAAAAAATTGAAATTTCGCTAAAATTATTCGTTTTTCTTGCTTTTTTCGGTCAAATCTTGATAAAATAAGGACAATTAAGGGTAAAAAAGAGAAAAAAATTGAAATTTCGCTAAATTTATTAGTTTTTCTTGGATTTTTCGGTGAAATCTCGATAAAATAAGGAAAATTAAGGGAAAAAAGAGGATAAAAATTGATATTTCGCTAAATTTATTCGTTTTTCTTGCTTTTTTCGGTCAAATCTCATTAAATGAGGAGTACGAAGGAAAAAAAGAGGAAAAAAAATTGAAATTTCGCTAAAATTATTCGTTTTTCTTGCTTTTTTCGGTCAAATCTCGAAAAAATAAGGAAAATTAAGGGAAAAAAAGAGGAAAAAAATTGAAATATCGATCAAATTATTCGTTTTTCTTCCTTTTTTCGGTCAAATCTCGATAAAATAAGGAAAATTAAGGGGAAAAAAAGAGGATAAATATTGATATTTCGCTAAAATTATTCGTTTTTCTGGCTTTTTTTGGTCGAATCTCGATAAAATCAGGAAAATCAAGGGAAAAAAGAAGATAAAAATTGAAATTTCGCTAAAATTATTCGTTTTTCTTGCTTTTTTCGGTCAAATCTCGATAAAATAAGGAAAATTAATGAAAAAAAGAGGAAAAAAATTGAAATTTCGCTAAAATTATTAGTTTTTCTTGGATTTTTCGGTGAAATCTCGATAAAATAAGGAAAATTAAGGGAAAAAAGAGGATAAAAATTGATATTTCGCTAAATTTATTCGTTTTTCTTGCTTTTTTCGGTCAAATCTCATTAAATGAGGAGAACGAAGGAAAAAAAGAGGAAAAAAAATTAAAATTTCGCTAAAATTATTCGTTTTTCTTGCTTTTTTCGGAAAAATCTCGATAAAATAAGGAAAATTAAGGGAAAAAAAGAGGAAAAAAATTGAAATTTAGCTAAAATTATTCGTTTTTCTTGCTTTTTTCGGTCAAATCTCGAAAAAATAAGGAAAATTAAGGGAAAAAAGGAGGAAAAAAATTGAAATTTCGCTAAAATTATTCGTTTTTCTTGCTTTTTTCGGTCAAATCTCGTTAAATGAGGAGAATGAAGGAAAAAAAGAGGAAAAAAATTGAAATTTCGCTAAAATTATTCGTTTTTCTTGCTTTTTTCGGTCAAATCTCGATAAAATAAGGAAAATTAAGGGAAAAAAGAGGATAAAAATTGATATTTCGCTAAATTTATTCGTTTTTCTTGCTTTTTTCGGTCAAATCTCATTAAATGAGGAGAACGAAGGAAAAAAAGAGGAAAAAAAATTGAAATTTCGCTAAAATTATTCGTTTTTCTTGCTTTTTTCGGTCAAATCTCGAAAAAATAAGGAAAATTAAGGGAAAAAAGGAGGAAAAAAATTGAAATTTCGCTAAAGTTACTCGTTTTTCTTGCTTTTTTCGGTCAAATCTTGATAAAATAAGGAAAATTAAGGGAAAAAAAGAGGAAAAAAATTGAAATTTCGCTAAAATTATTCGTTTTTCTTGCTTTTTTCGGTCAAATCTCGATAAAATAAGGAAAATTAAGGGTAAAAAAGAGAAAAAAATCGAAATTTCGATCAAATTATTCGTTTTTCTTCCTTTTTTCGGTCAAATCTCGATAAAATAAGGAAAATTAAGGGAAAAAAATTGAAATTTCGCTAAAATTATTCGTTTTTCTTGCTTTTTTCGGTCAAATCTTGATAAAATAAGGACAATTAAGGGTAAAAAAGAGAAAAAAATTGAAATTTCGCTAAATTTATTAGTTTTTCTTGGATTTTTCGGTGAAATCTCGATAAAATAAGGAAAATTAAGGGAAAAAAGAGGATAAAAATTGATATTTCGCTAAATTTATTCGTTTTTCTTGCTTTTTTCGGTCAAATCTCATTAAATGAGGAGAACGAAGGAAAAAAAGAGGAAAAAAAATTGAAATTTCGCTAAAATTATTCGTTTTTCTTGCTTTTTTCGGTCAAATCTCGAAAAAATAAGGAAAATTAAGGGAAAAAAAAGAGGAAAAAAATTGAAATATCGATCAAATTATTCGTTTTTCTTCCTTTTTTCGGTCAAATCTCGATAAAATAAGGAAAATTAAGGGGAAAAAAAGAGGATAAATATTGATATTTCGCTAAAATTATTCGTTTTTCTGGCTTTTTTTGGTCGAATCTCGATAAAATCAGGAAAATCAAGGGAAAAAAGAAGATAAAAATTGAAATTTCGCTAAAATTATTCGTTTTTCTTGCTTTTTTCGGTCAAATCTCGATAAAATAAGGAAAATTAATGAAAAAAAGAGGAAAAAAATTGAAATTTCGCTAAAATTATTAGTTTTTCTTGGATTTTTCGGTGAAATCTCGATAAAATAAGGAAAATTAAGGGAAAAAAGAGGATAAAAATTGATATTTCGCTAAATTTATTCGTTTTTCTTGCTTTTTTCGGTCAAATCTCATTAAATGAGGAGAACGAAGGAAAAAAAGAGGAAAAAAAATTGAAATTTCGCTAAAATTATTCGTTTTTCTTGCTTTTTTCGGAAAAATCTCGATAAAATAAGGAAAATTAAGGGAAAAAAAGAGGAAAAAAATTGAAATTTCGCTAAAATTATTCGTTTTTCTTGCTTTTTTCGGTCAAATCTCGTTAAATGAGGAGAATGAAGGAAAAAAAGAGGAAAAAAATTGAAATTTCGCTAAAATTATTCGTTTTTCTTGCTTTTTTCGGTCAAATCTCGAAAAAATAAGGAAAATTAAGGGAAAAAAGGAGGAAAAAAATTGAAATTTCGCTAAAGTTACTCGTTTTTCTTGCTTTTTTCGGTCAAATCTTGATAAAATAAGGAAAATTAAGGGAAAAAAATTGAAATTTCGCTAAAATTATTCGTTTTTCTTGCTTTTTTCGGTCAAATCTCGATAAAATAAGGAAAATTAAGGGTAAAAAACAGAAAAAAATTGAAATTTCGATCAAATTATTCGTTTTTCTTCCTTTTTTCGGACAAATCTCGATAAAATAAGGAAAATTAAGGGAAAAAAAAGAGGATAAATATTGATATTTCGCTAAAATTATTCGTTTTTCTGGCTTTTTTTGGTCGAATCTCGATAAAATCAGGAAAATCAAGGAAAAAAAGAAGATAAAAATTGATATTTCGCTAAAATTATTCGTTTTTCTTGCTTTTTTCGGTCAAATCTCGAAAAAATAAGGAAAATTAAGGGATAAAAGGAGGAAAAAAATTGAAATTTCGCTAAAGTTACTCGTTTTTCTTGCTTTTTTCGGTCAAATCTTGATAAAATAAGGAAAATTAAGGGAAAAATTGAGGAAAAAAATTGAAATTTCGCTAGAATTATTCGTTTTTCTTGCTTTTTTCGGTCAAATCTTGATAAAATAAGGAAAATTAAGGGTAAAAAAGAGAAAAAAATTGAAATTTCGATCAAATTATTCGTTTTTCTTCCTTTTTTCGGTCAAATCTCGATAAAATAAGGAAAATTAAGGGAAAAAAAGATGAAAAAAATTGAAATTTCGCTAAAATTATTCGTTTTTCTTGCTTTTTTCGGTCAAATCTCGTTAAATGAGTAGAATGAAGGAAAAAAAGAGGAAAAAAATTGAAATTTCGCTAAAATTATTCGTTTTTCTTGCTTTTTTCGGTCAAATCTCGAAAAAATAAGGAAAATTAAGGGAAAAAAAAGAGGAAAAAAATTGAAATATCGATCAAATTATTCGTTTTTCTTCCTTTTTTCGGTCAAATCTCGATAAAATAAGGAAAATTAAGGGGAAAAAAAGAGGATAAATATTGATATTTCGCTAAAATTATTCGTTTTTCTGGCTTTTTTTGGTCGAATCTCGATAAAATCAGGAAAATCAAGGGAAAAAAGAAGATAAAAATTGATATTTCGCTAAAATTATTCGTTTTTCTTGCTTTTTTCGGTCAAATCTCGAAAAAATAAGGAAAATTAAGGGAAAAAAGGAGGAAAAAAATTGAAATTTCGCTAAAATTATTCGTTTTTCTTGCTTTTTTTCGGTCAAATCTCGTTAAATGAGGAGAATGAAGGAAAAAAAGAGGAAAAAAATTGAAATTTCGCTAAATTTATTCGTTTTTCTTGCTTTTTTCGGTCAAATCTCGAAAAAATAAGGAAAATTAAGGGAAAAAAGGAGGAAAAAAATTGAAATTTCGCTAAAGTTACTCGTTTTTCTTGCTTTTTTCGGTCAAATCTTGATAAAATAAGGAAAATTAAGGGAAAAAAATTGAAATTTCGCTAAAATTATTCGTTTTTCTTGCTTTTTTCGGTCAAATCTCGATAAAATAAGGAAAATTAAGGGTAAAAAACAGAAAAAAATTGAAATTTCGATCAAATTATTCGTTTTTCTTCCTTTTTTCGGTCAAATCTCGATAAAATAAGGAAAATTAAGGGAAAAAAATGAGGATAAATATTGATATTTCGCTAAAATTATTCGTTTTTCTGGCTTTTTTTGGTCGAATCTCGATAAAATCAGGAAAATCAAGGAAAAAAAGAAGATAAAAATTGATATTTCGCTAAAATTATTCGTTTTTCTTGCTTTTTTCGGTCAAATCTCGAAAAAATAAGGAAAATTAAGGGATAAAAGGAGGAAAAAAATTGAAATTTCGCTAAAGTTACTCGTTTTTCTTGCTTTTTTCGGTCAAATCTTGATAAAATAAGGAAAATTAAGGGAAAAAAAGAGGAAAAAAATTGAAATTTCGCTAAAATTATTCGTTTTTCTTGCTTTTTTCGGTCAAATCTCGATAAAATAAGGAAAATTAAGGGTAAAAAAGAGGAAAAAAATTGAAATATCGATCAAATTATTCGTTTTTCTTCCTTTTTTCGGTCAAATCTCGATAAAATAAGGAAAATTAAGGGGAAAAAAAGAGGATAAATATTGATATTTCGCTAAAATTATTCGTTTTTCTGGCTTTTTTTGGTCGAATCTCGATAAAATCAGGAAAATCAAGGGAAAAAAGAAGATAAAAATTGATATTTCGCTAAAATTATTCGTTTTTCTTGCTTTTTTCGGTCAAATCTCGATAAAATAAGGAAAATTAAGGGAAAAAAAGAGGAAAAAAATTGAAATTTCGCTAAAATTATTCGTTTTTCTTGCTTTTTTCTGTCAAATCTCGTTAAATGAGGAGAATGAAGGAAAAAAAGAGGAAAAAAATTGAAATTTCGCTAAAATTATTCGTTTTTCTTGCTTTTTTCGGTCAAATCTCGAAAAAATAAGGAAAATTAAGGGAAAAAAGGAGGAAAAAAATTGAAATTTCGCTAAAGTTACTCGTTTTTCTTGCTTTTTTCGGTCAAATCTTGATAAAATAAGGAAAATTAAGGGAAAAAAATTGAAATTTCGCTAAAATTATTCGTTTTTCTTGCTTTTTTCGGTCAAATCTCGATAAAATAAGGAAAATTAAGGGTAAAAAACAGAAAAAAATTGAAATTTCGATCAAATTATTCGTTTTTCTTCCTTTTTTCGGTCAAATCTCGATAAAATAAGGAAAATTAAGGGAAAAAAAAGAGGATAAATATTGATATTTCGCTAAAATTATTCGTTTTTCTGGCTTTTTTTGGTCGAATCTCGATAAAATCAGGAAAATCAAGGAAAAAAAGAAGATAAAAATTGATATTTCGCTAAAATTATTCGTTTTTCTTGCTTTTTTCGGTCAAATCTCGAAAAAATAAGGAAAATTAAGGGATAAAAGGAGGAAAAAAATTGAAATTTCGCTAAAGTTACTCGTTTTTCTTGCTTTTTTCGGTCAAATCTTGATAAAATAAGGAAAATTAAGGGAAAAAAAGAGGAAAAAAATTGAAATTTCGCTAGAATTATTCGTTTTTCTTGCTTTTTTCGGTCAAATCTTGATAAAATAAGGAAAATTAAGGGTAAAAAAGAGAAAAAAATTGAAATTTCGATCAAATTATTCGTTTTTCTTCCTTTTTTCGGTCAAATCTCGATAAAATAAGGAAAATTAAGGGAAAAAAAGATGAAAAAAATTGAAATTTCGCTAAAATTATTCGTTTTTCTTGCTTTTTTCGGTCAAATCTCGTTAAATGAGTAGAATGAAGGAAAAAAAGAGGAAAAAAATTGAAATTTCGCTAAAATTATTCGTTTTTCTTGCTTTTTTCGGTCAAATCTCGAAAAAATAAGGAAAATTAAGGGAAAAAAAAGAGGAAAAAAATTGAAATATCGATCAAATTATTCGTTTTTCTTCCTTTTTTCGGTCAAATCTCGATAAAATAAGGAAAATTAAGGGGAAAAAAAGAGGATAAATATTGATATTTCGCTAAAATTATTCGTTTTTCTGGCTTTTTTTGGTCGAATCTCGATAAAATCAGGAAAATCAAGGGAAAAAAGAAGATAAAAATTGATATTTCGCTAAAATTATTCGTTTTTCTTGCTTTTTTCGGTCAAATCTCGAAAAAATAAGGAAAATTAAGGGAAAAAAGGAGGAAAAAAATTGAAATTTCGCTAAAATTATTCGTTTTTCTTGCTTTTTTCGGTCAAATCTCGTTAAATGAGGAGAATGAAGGAAAAAAAGAGGAAAAAAATTGAAATTTCGCTAAAATTATTCGTTTTTCTTGCTTTTTTCGGTCAAATCTCGATAAAATAAGGAAAATTAAGGGAAAAAAGAGGATAAAAATTGATATTTCGCTAAATTTATTCGTTTTTCTTGCTTTTTTCGGTCAAATCTCATTAAATGAGGAGAACGAAGGAAAAAAAGAGGAAAAAAAATTGAAATTTCGCTAAAATTATTCGTTTTTCTTGCTTTTTTCGGTCAAATCTCGAAAAAATAAGGAAAATTAAGGGAAAAAAGGAGGAAAAAAATTGAAATTTCGCTAAAGTTACTCGTTTTTCTTGCTTTTTTCGGTCAAATCTTGATAAAATAAGGAAAATTAAGGGAAAAAAAGAGGAAAAAAATTGAAATTTCGCTAAAATTATTCGTTTTTCTTGCTTTTTTCGGTCAAATCTCGATAAAATAAGGAAAATTAAGGGTAAAAAAGAGAAAAAAATCGAAATTTCGATCAAATTATTCGTTTTTCTTCCTTTTTTCGGTCAAATCTCGATAAAATAAGGAAAATTAAGGGAAAAAAATTGAAATTTCGCTAAAATTATTCGTTTTTCTTGCTTTTTTCGGTCAAATCTTGATAAAATAAGGACAATTAAGGGTAAAAAAGAGAAAAAAATTGAAATTTCGCTAAATTTATTAGTTTTTCTTGGATTTTTCGGTGAAATCTCGATAAAATAAGGAAAATTAAGGGAAAAAAGAGGATAAAAATTGATATTTCGCTAAATTTATTCGTTTTTCTTGCTTTTTTCGGTCAAATCTCATTAAATGAGGAGAACGAAGGAAAAAAAGAGGAAAAAAAATTGAAATTTCGCTAAAATTATTCGTTTTTCTTGCTTTTTTCGGTCAAATCTCGAAAAAATAAGGAAAATTAAGGGAAAAAAAAGAGGAAAAAAATTGAAATATCGATCAAATTATTCGTTTTTCTTCCTTTTTTCGGTCAAATCTCGATAAAATAAGGAAAATTAAGGGGAAAAAAAGAGGATAAATATTGATATTTCGCTAAAATTATTCGTTTTTCTGGCTTTTTTTGGTCGAATCTCGATAAAATCAGGAAAATCAAGGGAAAAAAGAAGATAAAAATTGATATTTCGCTAAAATTATTCGTTTTTCTTGCTTTTTTCGGTCAAATCTCGATAAAATAAGGAAAATTAATGAAAAAAAGAGGAAAAAAATTGAAATTTCGCTAAATTTATTAGTTTTTCTTGGATTTTTCGGTGAAATCTCGATAAAATAAGGAAAATTAAGGGAAAAAAGAGGATAAAAATTGATATTTCGCTAAATTTATTCGTTTTTCTTGCTTTTTTCGGTCAAATCTCATTAAATGAGGAGAACGAAGGAAAAAAAGAGGAAAAAAAATTGAAATTTCGCTAAAATTATTCGTTTTTCTTGCTTTTTTCGGTCAAATCTCGAAAAAATAAGGAAAATTAAGGGAAAAAAGGAGGAAAAAAATTGAAATTTCGCTAAAGTTACTCGTTTTTCTTGCTTTTTTCGGTCAAATCTTGATAAAATAAGGAAAATTAAGGGAAAAAAAGAGGAAAAAAATTGAAATTTCGCTAAAATTATTCGTTTTTCTTGCTTTTTTCGGTCAAATCTCGATAAAATAAGGAAAATTAAGGGTAAAAAAGAGAAAAAAATCGAAATTTCGATCAAATTATTCGTTTTTCTTCCTTTTTTCGGTCAAATCTCGATAAAATAAGGAAAATTAAGGGAAAAAAAGAGGAAAAAAATTGAAATTTCGCTAAAATTATTCGTTTTTCTTGCTTTTTTCGGTCAAATCTCGAAAAAATAAGGAAAATTAAGGGAAAAAAAAGAGGATAAATATTGATATTTCGCTAAAATTATTCGTTTTTCTTCCTTTTTTCGGTCAAATCTCATTAAATGAGGAGAAGGAAGGAAAAAAAGAGGAAAAAAAAATTGAAATTTCGCTAAAATTATTCGTTTTTCTTGCTTTTTTCGAAAAATCTCGATAAAATAAGGAAAATTAAGGGAAAAATAGAGGAAAAAAATTGAAATTTCGCTAAAATTATTCGTTTTTCTTGCTTTTTTCGGTCAAATCTCATTAAATGAGGAGAACGAAGGAAAAAAAGAGGAAAAAAAATTGAAATTTCGCTAAAATTATTTGTTTTTCTTGCTTTTTTCGGAAAAATCTCGATAAAATAAGGAAAATTAAGGGAAAAAAAGAGGATAAAAATCGAAATTTCGCTAAAATTATTCGTTTTTCTTGCTTTTTTCAAGCAAATCTCGATAAAATAAGGAAAATTAAGGGAAAAAAAGAGGAAAAAAATTGAAATTTCGCTGAAGTTACTCGTTTTTCTTGCTTTTTTCGGTCAAATCTTGATAAAATAAGGAAAATTAAGGGAAAAAAAGAGGAAAAAAATTGAAATTTCGCTAAAATTATTCGTTTTTCTTGCTTTTTTCGGTCAAATCTCGTTAAATGAGGAGAATGAAGGAAAAAAAGAGGAAAAAAATTGAAATTTCGCTAAAATTATTCGTTTTTCTTGCTTTTTTCGGTTAAATCTCGAAAAAATAAGGAAAATTAAGGGAAAAAAAGAGGAAAAAAATTGAAATTTCGCTAAAGTTACTCGTTTTTCTTGCTTTTTTTGGTCAAATCTCGAAAAAATAAGGAAAATTAAGGGAAAAAAAGAGGAAAAAAATTGAAATTTCGCTAAAGTAACTCGTTTTTCTTGCTTTTTTCGGTCAAATCTTGATAAAATAAGGAAAATTAAGGGAACAAAAGAGGAAAAAAATTGAAATTTCGCTAAAATTATTCGTTTTTCTTGCTTTTTTATGTCAAATCTCGATAAAATAAGGAAAATTAAGGGTAAAAAAGAGGAAAAAAATTGAAATTTCGATCAAATTATTCGTTTTTCTTCCTTTTTTCGGTCGAATCTCGATAAAATAAGGAAAATTAAGGGAAAAAAAAGAGGATAAATATTGATATTTCGCTAAAATTATTCGTTTTTCTTGCTTTTTTCGGTCAAATCTCATGAGGAGAACGAAGGAAAAAAAGAGGAAAAAAATTGAAATTTCGATCAAATTATTCGTTTTTCTTGCTTTTTTCGGAAAAATCTCGATAAAATAAGGAAAATTAAGGGAAAAAAAGAGGAAAAAAATTGAAATTTCGCTAAAATTATTCGTTTTTCTTGCTTTTTTCGGTCAAATCTCGTTAAATGAGGAGAATGAAGAAAAAAAAGAGGAAAAATATAAATTTCGCTAAAATTATTCGTTTTTCTTGCTTTTTTCGGTCAAATCTCGAAAAAATAAGGAAAATTAAAGGAAAAAAAGAGGAAAAAAATTGAAATTTCGCTAAAGTTACTCGTTTTTCTTGCTTTTTTCGGTCAAATCTTGATAAAATAAGGAAAATTAAGGGAAAAAAAGAGGAAAAAAATTGAAATTTCGCTAAAATTATTCGTTTTTCTTGCTTTTTTCGGTCAAATCTCGATAAAATAAGGAAAATTAAGGGTAAAAAAGAGGAAAAAAATTGAAATATCGATCAAATTATTCGTTTTTCTTCCTTTTTTCGGTCAAATCTCGATAAAATAAGGAAAATTAAGGGGAAAAAAAGAGGATAAATATTGATATTTCGCTAAAATTATTCGTTTTTCTGGCTTTTTTTGGTCGAATCTCGATAAAATCAGGAAAATCAAGGGAAAAAAGAAGATAAAAATTGAAATTTCGCTAAAATTATTCGTTTTTCTTGCTTTTTTCGGTCAAATCTCGATAAAATAAGGAAAATTAATGAAAAAAAGAGGAAAAAAATTGAAATTTCGCTAAAATTATTAGTTTTTCTTGGATTTTTCGGTGAAATCTCGATAAAATAAGGAAAATTAAGGGAAAAAAGAGGATAAAAATTGATATTTCGCTAAATTTATTCGTTTTTCTTGCTTTTTTCGGTCAAATCTCATTAAATGAGGAGAACGAAGGAAAAAAAGAGGAAAAAAAATTGAAATTTCGCTAAAATTATTCGTTTTTCTTGCTTTTTTCGGAAAAATCTCGATAAAATAAGGAAAATTAAGGGAAAAAAAGAGGAAAAAAATTGAAATTTCGCTAAAATTATTCGTTTTTCTTGCTTTTTTCGGTCAAATCTCGTTAAATGAGGAGAATGAAGGAAAAAAAGAGGAAAAAAATTGAAATTTCGCTAAAATTATTCGTTTTTCTTGCTTTTTTCGGTCAAATCCCGAAAAAATAAGGAAAATTAAGGGAAAAAAGGAGGAAAAAAATTGAAATTTCGCTAAAGTTACTCGTTTTTCTTGCATTTTTCGGTAAAATCTTGATAAAATAAGGAAAATTAAGGGAAAAAAAGAGGAAAAAAATTGAAATTTCGCTAAAATTATTCGTTTTTCTTGCTTTTTTCGGTCAAATCTCGATAAAATAAGGAAAATTAAGGGTAAAAAACAGAAAAAAATTGAAATTTCGATCAAATTATTCGTTTTTCTTCCTTTTTTCGGTCAAATCTCGATAAAATAAGGAAAATTAAGGGAAAAAAAAGAGGATAAATATTGATATTTCGCTAAAATTATTCGTTTTTCTGGCTTTTTTTGGTCGAATCTCGATAAAATCAGGAAAATCAAGGGAAAAAAGAAGATAAAAATTGATATTTCGCTAAAATTATTCGTTTTTCTTGCTTTTTTCGGTCAAATCTCGAAAAAATAAGGAAAATTAAGGGATAAAAGGAGGAAAAAAATTGAAATTTCGCTAAAGTTACTCGTTTTTCTTGCTTTTTTCGGTCAAATCTTGATAAAATAAGGAAAATTAAGGGAAAAAAAGAGGAAAAAAATTGAAATTTCGCTAGAATTATTCGTTTTTCTTGCTTTTTTCGGTCAAATCTTGATAAAATAAGGAAAATTAAGGGTAAAAAAGAGAAAAAAATTGAAATTTCGATCAAATTATTCGTTTTTTTATTTTTTTCGGTCAAATCTCGATAAAATAAGGAAAATTAAGGGAAAAAAAGATGAAAAAAATTGAAATTTCGCTAAAATTATTCGTTTTTCTTGCTTTTTTCGGTCAAATCTCGTTAAATGAGTAGAATGAAGGAAAAAAAGAGGAAAAAAATTGAAATTTCGCTAAAATTATTCGTTTTTCTTGCCTTTTTCGGTCAAATCTCGAAATAATAAGGAAAATTAAGGGAAAAAAAAGAGGATAAATATTGATATTTCGCTAAAATTATTCGTTTTTCTTGCTTTTTTCGGTCAAATCTCATTAAATGAGGAGAACGAAGGAAAAAAAGAGAAAAAAAAAAATTGAAATTTCGCTAAAATTATTCGTTTTTCTTGCTTTTTTCGGAAAAATCTCGATAAAATAAGGAAAATTAAGGGAAAAATAGAGGAAAAAAATTGAAATTTCGCTAAAATTATTCGTTTTTCTTGCTTTTTTCGGTCAAATCTCATTAAATGAGGAGAACGAAGGAAAAAAAGAGGATAAAAAATTGAAATTTCGCTAAAATTATTTGTTTTTCTTGCTTTTTTCGGAAAAATCTCGATAAAATAAGGAAAATTAAGGGAAAAAAAGAGGATAAAAATCGAAATTTCGCTAAAATTATTCGTTTTTCTTGCTTTTTTCAAGCAAATCTCGATAAAATAAGGAAAATTAAGGGAAAAAAAGAGGAAAAAAATTGAAATTTCACTGAAGTTACTCGTTTTTCTTGCTTTTTTCGGTCAAATCTTGATAAAATAAGGAAAATTAAGGGAAAAAAAGAGGAAAAAAATTGAAATTTCGCTAAAATTATTCGTTTTTCTTGCTTTTTTCGGTCAAATCTCGTTAAATGAGGAGAATGAAGGAAGAACAGAGGAAAAAAATTGAAATTTTGCTAAAATTATTCGTTTTTCTTGCTTTTTTCAAGCAAATCTCGATAAAATAAGGAAAATTAAGGGAAAAAAAGAGGAAAAAAATTAAAATTTCGCTAAAGTTACTCGTTTTTCTTGCTTTTTTCGGTCAAATCTCGATAAAATAAGGAAAATTAAGGGAAAAAAAGAGGAAAAAAATTGAAATTTCGCTAAAATTATTCGTTTTTCTTGCTTTTTTCGGTCAAATCTCGTTAAATGAGGAGAATGAAGAAAAAAAAGAGGAAAAATATAAATTTCGCTAAAATTATTCGTTTTTCTTGCTTTTTTCGGTCAAATCTCGAAAAAATAAGGAAAATTAAGGGAAAAAAAGAGGAAAAAAATTGAAATTTCGCTAAAGTTACTCGTTTTTCTTGCTTTTTTCGGTCAAATCTTGATAAAATAAGGAAAATTAAGGGAAAAAAAGAGGAAAAAAATTGAAATTTCGCTAAAATTATTCGTTTTTCTTGCTTTTTTCGGTCAAATCTCGATAAAATAAGGAAAATTAAGGGTAAAAAAGAGGAAAAAAATTGAAATATCGATCAAATTATTCGTTTTTCTTCCTTTTTTCGGTCAAATCTCGATAAAATAAGGAAAATTAAGGGGAAAAAAAGAGGATAAATATTGATATTTCGCTAAAATTATTCGTTTTTCTGGCTTTTTTTGGTCGAATCTCGATAAAATCAGGAAAATCAAGGGAAAAAAGAAGATAAAAATTGAAATTTCGCTAAAATTATTCGTTTTTCTTGCTTTTTTCGGTCAAATCTCGATAAAATAAGGAAAATTAATGAAAAAAAGAGGAAAAAAATTGAAATTTCGCTAAAATTATTAGTTTTTCTTGGATTTTTCGGTGAAATCTCGATAAAATAAGGAAAATTAAGGGAAAAAAGAGGATAAAAATTGATATTTCGCTAAATTTATTCGTTTTTCTTGCTTTTTTCGGTCAAATCTCATTAAATGAGGAGAACGAAGGAAAAAAAGAGGAAAAAAAATTGAAATTTCGCTAAAATTATTCGTTTTTCTTGCTTTTTTCGGAAAAATCTCGATAAAATAAGGAAAATTAAGGGAAAAAAAGAGGAAAAAAATTGAAATTTCGCTAAAATTATTCGTTTTTCTTGCTTTTTTCGGTCAAATCTCGTTAAATGAGGAGAATGAAGGAAAAAAAGAGGAAAAAAATTGAAATTTCGCTAAAATTATTCGTTTTTCTTGCTTTTTTCGGTCAAATCTCGAAAAAATAAGGAAAATTAAGGGAAAAAAGGAGGAAAAAAATTGAAATTTCGCTAAAGTTACTCGTTTTTCTTGCTTTTTTCGGTCAAATCTTGATAAAATAAGGAAAATTAAGGGAAAAAAAGAGGAAAAAAATTGAAATTTCGCTAAAATTATTCGTTTTTCTTGCTTTTTTCGGTCAAATCTCGATAAAATAAGGAAAATTAAGGGTAAAAAACAGAAAAAAATTGAAATTTCGATCAAATTATTCGTTTTTCTTCCTTTTTTCGGTCAAATCTCGATAAAATAAGGAAAATTAAGGGAAAAAAAAGAGGATAAATATTGATATTTCGCTAAAATTATTCGTTTTTCTGGCTTTTTTTGGTCGAATCTCGATAAAATCAGGAAAATCAAGGGAAAAAAGAAGATAAAAATTGATATTTCGCTAAAATTATTCGTTTTTCTTGCTTTTTTCGGTCAAATCTCGAAAAAATAAGGAAAATTAAGGGATAAAAGGAGGAAAAAAATTGAAATTTCGCTAAAGTTACTCGTTTTTCTTGCTTTTTTCGGTCAAATCTTGATAAAATAAGGAAAATTAAGGGAAAAAAAGAGGAAAAAAATTGAAATTTCGCTAGAATTATTCGTTTTTCTTGCTTTTTTCGGTCAAATCTTGATAAAATAAGGAAAATTAAGGGTAAAAAAGAGAAAAAAATTGAAATTTCGATCAAATTATTCGTTTTTCTTCCTTTTTTCGGTCAAATCTCGATAAAATAAGGAAAATTAAGGGAAAAAAAGATGAAAAAAATTGAAATTTCGCTAAAATTATTCGTTTTTCTTGCTTTTTTCGGTCAAATCTCGTTAAATGAGTAGAATGAAGGAAAAAAAGAGGAAAAAAATTGAAATTTCGCTAAAATTATTCGTTTTTCTTGCTTTTTTCGGTCAAATCTCGAAAAAATAAGGAAAATTAAGGGAAAAAAAAGAGGATAAATATTGATATTTCGCTAAAATTATTCGTTTTTCTTGCTTTTTTCGGTCAAATCTCAATAAATGAGGAGAACGAAGGAAAAAAAGAGGAAAAAAAAAATTGAAATTTCGCTAAAATTATTCGTTTTTCTTGCTTTTTTCGGAAAAATCTCGATAAAATAAGGAAAATTAAGGGAAAAATAGAGGAAAAAAATTGAAATTTCGCTAAAATTATTCGTTTTTCTTGCTTTTTTCGGTCGAATCTCATTAAATGAGGAGAACGAAGGAAAAAAAGAGGATAAAAAATTGAAATTTCGCTAAAATTATTTGTTTTTCTTGCTTTTTTCGGAAAAATCTCGATAAAATAAGGAAAATTAAGGGAAAAAAAGAGGATAAAAATCGAAATTTCGCTAAAATTATTCGTTTTTCTTGCTTTCTTCAAGCAAATCTCGATAAAATAAGGAAAATTAATGGAAAAAAAGAGGAAAAAAATTGAAATTTCGCTGAAGTTACTCGTTTTTCTTGCTTTTTTCGGTCAAATCTTGATAAAATAAGGAAAATTAAGGGAAAAAAAGAGGAAAAAAATTGAAATTTCGCTAAAATTATTCGTTTTCTTGCTTTTTTCGGTCAAATCTCGTTAAATGAGGAGAATGAAGGAAGAACAGAGGAAAAAAAATTGAAATTTTGCTAAAATTATTCGTTTTTCTTGCTTTTTTCAAGCAAATCTCGATAAAATAAGGAAAATTAAGGGAAAAAAAGAGGAAAAAAATTAAAATTTCGCTAAAGTTACTCGTTTTTCTTGCTTTTTTCGGTCAAATCTTGATAAAATAAGGAAAATTAAGGGAAAAAAAGAGGAAAAAAATTGAAATTTCGCTAAAATTATTCGTTTTTCTTGCTTTTTTCGGTCAAATCTCGTTAAATGAGGAGAATGAAGGAAAAACAGAGGAAAAAAATTGAAATTTCGCTAAAATTATTCGTTTTTCTTGCTTTTTTTGGTCAAATCTCGATAAAATAAGGAAAATTAAGGGTAAAAAAGAGGAAAAAAATTGAAATTTCGATCAAATTATTCGTTTTTCTTCCTTTTTTCGGTCAAATCTCGATAAAATAAGGAAAATTAAGGGAAAAAAAGAGGAAAAAAATTGAAATTTCGCTAAAGTTACTCGTTTTTCTTGCTTTTTTCGGTCAAATCTTGATAAAATAAGGAAAATTAAGGGAAAAAAAGAGGAAAAAAATTGAAATTTCGCTAAAAGTATTCGTTTTTCTTGCTTTTTTTTGTCAAATCTCGATAAAATAAGGAAAATTAAGGGTAAAAAAGAGGAAAAAAATTGAAATTTCGATCAAATTATTCGTTTTTCTTCCTTTTTTCGGTAAAATCTCGATAAAATAAGGAAAATTAAGGGAAAAAAAAGAGGATAAATATTGATATTTCGCTAAAATTATTCGTTTTTCTGGCTTTTTTTGGTCGAATCTCGATAAAATCAGGAAAATCAAGGGAAAAAAGAAGATAAAAATTGATATTTCGCTAAAATTATTCGTTTTTCTTGCTTTTTTCGGTCAAATCTCGAAAAAATAAGGAAAATTAAGGGATAAAAGGAGGAAAAAAATTGAAATTTCGCTAAAGTTACTCGTTTTTCTTGCTTTTTTCGGTCAAATCTTGATAAAATAAGGAAAATTAAGGGAAAAAAAGAGGAAAAAAATTGAAATTTCGCTAGAATTATTCGTTTTTCTTGCTTTTTTCGGTCAAATCTTGATAAAATAAGGAAAATTAAGGGTAAAAAAGAGAAAAAAATTGAAATTTCGATCAAATTATTCGTTTTTCTTCCTTTTTTCGGTCAAATCTCGATAAAATAAGGAAAATTAAGGGAAAAAAAGATGAAAAAAATTGAAATTTCGCTAAAATTATTCGTTTTTCTTGCTTTTTTCGGTCAAATCTCGTTAAATGAGTAGAATGAAGGAAAAAAAGAGGAAAAAAATTGAAATTTCGCTAAAATTATTCGTTTTTCTTGCTTTTTTCGGTCAAATCTCGAAAAAATAAGGAAAATTAAGGGAAAAAAAAGAGGATAAATATTGATATTTCGCTAAAATTATTCGTTTTTCTTGCTTTTTTCGGTCAAATCTCAATAAATGAGGAGAACGAAGGAAAAAAAGAGGAAAAAAAAATTGAAATTTCGCTAAAATTATTCGTTTTTCTTGCTTTTTTCGGAAAAATCTCGATAAAATAAGGAAAATTAAGGGAAAAATAGAGGAAAAAAATTGAAATTTCGCTAAAATTATTCGTTTTTCTTGCTTTTTTCGGTCAAATCTCATTAAATGAGGAGAACGAAGGAAAAAAAGAGGATAAAAAATTGAAATTTCGCTAAAATTATTTGTTTTTCTTGCTTTTTTCGGAAAAATCTCGATAAAATAAGGAAAATTAAGGGAAAAAAAGAGGATAAAAATCGAAATTTCGCTAAAATTATTCGTTTTTCTTGCTTTTTTCAAGCAAATCTCGATAAAATAAGGAAAATTAATGGAAAAAAAGAGGAAAAAAATTGAAATTTCGCTGAAGTTACTCGTTTTTCTTGCTTTTTTCGGTCAAATCTTGATAAAATAAGGAAAATTAAGGGAAAAAAAGAGGAAAAAAATTGAAATTTCGCTAAAATTATTCGTTTTCTTGCTTTTTTCGGTCAAATCTCGTTAAATGAGGAGAATGAAGGAAGAACAGAGGAAAAAAAATTGAAATTTTGCTAAAATTATTCGTTTTTCTTGCTTTTTTCAAGCAAATCTCGATAAAATAAGGAAAATTAAGGGAAAAAAAGAGGAAAAAAATTAAAATTTCGCTAAAGTTACTCGTTTTTCTTGCTTTTTTCGGTCAAATCTTGATAAAATAAGGAAAATTAAGGGAAAAAAAGAGGAAAAAAATTGAAATTTCGCTAAAATTATTCGTTTTTCTTGCTTTTTTCGGTCAAATCTCGTTAAATGAGGAGAATGAAGGAAAAACAGAGGAAAAAAATTGAAATTTCGCTAAAATTATTCGTTTTTCTTGCTTTTTTTGGTCAAATCTCGATAAAATAAGGAAAATTAAGGGTAAAAAAGAGGAAAAAAATTGAAATTTCGATCAAATTATTCGTTTTTCTTCCTTTTTTCGGTCAAATCTCGATAAAATAAGGAAAATTAAGGGAAAAAAAGAGGAAAAAAATTGAAATTTCGCTAAAGTTACTCGTTTTTCTTGCTTTTTTCGGTCAAATCTTGATAAAATAAGGAAAATTAAGGGAAAAAAAGAGGAAAAAAATTGAAATTTCGCTAAAAGTATTCGTTTTTCTTGCTTTTTTTTGTCAAATCTCGATAAAATAAGGAAAATTAAGGGTAAAAAAGAGGAAAAAAATTGAAATTTCGATCAAATTATTCGTTTTTCTTCCTTTTTTCGGTAAAATCTCGATAAAATAAGGAAAATTAAGGGAAAAAAAAGAGGATAAATATTGATATTTCGCTAAAATTATTCGTTTTTCTGGCTTTTTTTGGTCGAATCTCGATAAAATCAGGAAAATCAAGGGAAAAAAGAAGATAAAAATTGATATTTCGCTAAAATTATTCGTTTTTCTTGCTTTTTTCGGTCAAATCTCGATAAAATAAGGAAAATTAATGAAAAAAAGAGGAACAAAATTGAAATTTCGCTAAAATTATTAGTTTTTCTTGGATTTTTCGGTCAAATCTCATTAAATGAGGAGAACGAAGGAAAAAAAGAGGAAAAAAAATTGAAATTTCGCTAAAATTATTTGTTTTTCTTGCTTTTTTCGGAAAAATCTCGATAAAATAAGGAAAATTAAGGGAAAAAAAGAGGATAAAAATCGAAATTTCGCTAAAATTATTCGTTTTTCTTGCTTTTTTCAAGCAAATCTCGATAAAATAAGGAAAATTAAGGGAAAAAAAGAGGAAAAAAATTGAAATTTCGCTGAAGTTACTCGTTTTTCTTGCTTTTTTCGGTCAAATCTTGATAAAATAAGGAAAATTAAGGAAAAAAGAGGAAAAAAATTGAAATTTCGCTAAAATTATTCGTTTTTCTTGCTTTTTTCGGTCAAATCTCGTTAAATGAGGAGAATGAAGGAAAAAAAGAGGAAAAAAATTGAAATTTCGCTAAAATTATTCGTTTTTCTTGCTTTTTTCGGTCAAATCTCGAAAAAATAAGGAAAATTAAGGGAAAAAAAGAGGAAAAAAATTGAAATTTCGCTAAAGTTACTCGTTTTTCTTGCTTTTTTCGGTCAAATCTTGATAAAATAAGGAAAATCAAGGGAAAAAAAGAGGAAAAAAATTGAAATTTCGCTAAAATTATTCGTTTTTCTTGCTTTTTTCGGTCAAATCTCGATAAAATAAGGAAAATTAAGGGAAAAAAGAGGATAAAAATTGATAATTCGATAAAATTATTGGTTTTTCTTGATTTTTTCGGTCAAATCTCGATAAAGTAAGGAAAATTAAGGGAAAAAAAGATGAAAAAAATGGAAATTTCGCAAAAATTATTCGTTTTTCTTGCTTTTTTCGGTCAAATCTCGATGAAATAAGGAAAATTAAGGGAAAAAAAGAGGAAAAAATTGAAATTTCGCTAAAATTATTCGTTTTTCTTGCTTTTTTCGGTCAAATCTCGATATAATAAGCAAAATTAAGGGAAAAAAAGATGAAAAAAATTGAAATTTCGCTAAAATTATTCGTTTTTCTTGCTTTTTTCGGTCAAATCTCGATAAAATAAGGAAAATTAAGGGAAAAAAGAGGATAAAAATTGATAATTCGATAAAATTATTGGTTTTTCTTGATTTTTTCGGTCAAATCTCGATAAAGTAAGGAAAATTAAGGGAAAAAAAGATGAAAAAAATTGAAATTTCGCTAAAATTATTCGTTTTTCTTGCTTTTTTCGGTCAAATCTCGATAAAATAAGGAAAATTAAGGGAAAAAAGAGGATAAAAATTGATATTTCGCTAAATTTATTCGTTTTTCTTGCTTTTTTCGGTCAAATCTCGATAAAATAAGGAAAATTAAGGGTAATAAAGAGGAAAAAATTTGAAATTTTACTAAAATTATCCATTTTTCTTGCTTTTTTCGGTGAAATCTCGATAAAATAAGGAAAATTAAGGGAAAGAAAGAGGAAAAAATTGAAATTTCGCTAAAGTTAATCGTTTTTCTTGCTTTTTTCGGTCAATTCTCGATAAAGTAAGGAAAATTAAGGGAAAAAAAGAGGAAAAAAATTGAAATTTCGCTAAAATTATTCGTTTTTCATGCATTTTTCGGTCAAATCTCGTTAACCGCTTCCCTGACGGATTTTTTCGAGTAAATCTTCAAAATCAAGACACATTTTTTTATTTGTTATTTTAAATTTACATATAAATTTGAGTAATTAAATGAAGGAAATTATAATTTTAAACAATAATTGCTCCAAATATTTAAACTTTTTAAAAATGGCAATTTTTTACATAGTTTCCTTTTTTTAACACCAAAACTGGAATATAAATTGGTTTTATAAGGAAAAAACTAGTTAAACATAATATAGATATAAAAAATAATATTTACTAACATTTTCATTACTTTATAAATTTGGATTCGTATGGTAATCCCGAAAACACGGTGTAATACAGAGCGCGACATCGCAATCTGGACAATTATATCTAGTTTCCTTCCGCTTTCTTTTTCCACTAGCGTCTCTTTTTCTTGAGCACATAAAGCACTGCTTGCTTACATTCTTCCTATTCTCTGTAGGAGGATATACTTTTATAAAATGTCTCTCTGTTAGGCGGCGGGGTTGTGGTGTCGCGAGTGGTCGACCAACTTTCGGTGAAGTAATGTTCGAAAAGTTCGCGTCGATTATTTCCTCGATCAGATTCAACCGGTGGTGAAGTTGCTCTGTTCTTCCTCCTTTTCTTACGGTAGCAAACATAAGAATTCCTCCATCAAATGAAAAAAGATTATTTGTAATATTTTCCCCCCTCTTTCTAGTGATCGGCTAGTCCGCTAGATCCTGGCCAACTCGATCAACCCCTCCCATAGTGTTATTGTAATCTACTACAATTTTCGGCTTAGTTTTCATTTCACCCCTTTATTCCACATTCACCATTTATGCACTATGTATGAAAGAAAGCAGGGTCACATCTTTCCTATCGTTCCATCAAAGTACTAATATCTTCCCCTTTTGATACGCGGAAACTTCACCTAAGATACGGACTACGCAGAAACCACCTTTTTTTTCAATTTTTTCGTTTTCATCGCCAATGGCATTCCTTATCTTGTTTTCTTCACTGTTCCGTACTTGTCCGAAGATCGAGAAATCAGTATCTCAGCCAGTTCAGGCGACGTAAAAAAATTGTCCGTCGTTAGACAGTACCCTTTATCAAACAGTGGCTCCATCAATGACTTCACCACCTGACTTGACATCAAAAGCTTTTCAGTTTCATTGCCCCTAATCGTTCCTTTCCCTGTGTAGATAACAGTTGACCACACGTAACCACTCTTGGATTCACATGGCATGAAAGTTTTTATTCAAAATCTTGCTCTCTTTTGCAGCATATATTGATGCCAATATATGCCCTAATCTCCCTTCGTATAAAAGAGGACTATCATCAATGCTAATGTCCCTCTCCGGCTTATACAATTTGTGTGATTCCTCCTCTTGCATCTGATGCACTTTCCAAATTTTATTCAATTTTGGATTTGGATGTGTTGACGGATCGCATGTGTCATCATCGACAAAATGCAAAAATTGTCTTATTTTTACGAATCTGCGATATGACATGGTATCACTAAAAAAAGTTGTAGAGAGTATTGGTCGTTTTGACCAATAATGGGATATCTCAGGCTTTCTTACCATACTTTGCAGCATAATAAGTGCCAAGAACACACGCATTTCAGGAACACTAGTATCAAACCATTGCTGACCTTTATCTGCGGTGGATGTTGATGGTCTTCCACGTAGCACTTGATGAGCAAAACGATTCGTCTCGTTTGTGATATAATCAATCAGATTAGTGTAAAAAAAGATCGAAATACTGCATCACCCCTCCATCTGGATCCACTTCAAAATTTAGAGCCGAATCACCTTCAAATGGAAATCTTGGACGGCCCGCCGCTGAAGGACCTGAGGTATCCACTTCACACCACTCGGACTCCTCTATGGACTCAGCAGTATCACCGAAATCAGAGCTTGTGTCCTCCGAATAACTGGATTCTGAGCCATAATCTTCAATGTCAACTTCCTCCTCCACTTCATAGTAGGAACTATCGCTACCATTATCGCGTTCCATCGTGATAGGCTAAATCACCAGTAGAAGCTGAATCAGCAAAGGAATATAGCTAAAAGAATAGCGAACTTCCGCTGAAATCAAAACTGCTAGACGTCTTCACTCAAGAGCTCAACGAATAACTGAAGGTTCAGCACCTTTCCAAATAGCGGTCACAGAAATATCGTCATAGTCTGCAGTAGCGTTTTCCAAGAAAAGGCCTCAAGAGGGATTATGGGGTAAACCCGAGGGTAAACGTCCTCAAGACTGTGCATGTGCGTGGATAATACCCGATAAGTGCAATAAAACATCTGGTGTGAAGAAAAAAGGCGATGGGTTTGAAGAGAACAGCTCCCTTCTGCGCCCAAATCACCGCGAGCGCGTTAGCGTCATTTACCGCGCTGACCAGAGTAAACGTTTCAAAGAACTAAGCGGATAGAATATTATATACATCCTCTTGTGTGATATTTAGGGTAAAACTGCGACTATAGAATCAAAGTGAACAGTAATTATTAGCCTATATGTTTTATCTAAATCTGTAAATGTTTCGCACAGCAGCCTGAACTTTTCATTACTAAATTATGGGTGATGAAATTTTATCATGCGAACTATAGTTATCGTCATAAGCTTGCTACTATATACATTGAATATACTGTAAAAAGAAAGAGTACTCCATCTGTAGTCAAATAATTACGTTAGAATGGATCAAGTAACGAGAAATAAGAAATGCAATACACTTAGGAAGATTTCACAAAATCACCAAAAATAGCGATTTTTTAAATGTTCACACATCTTCCATTTATCGTCTGAAAATTCAAAAAATCAGTTTCAAGCAATCTACAAGGTATCTCTAAAGCAAAAACGGGCGAAAACCGAAGTTGGGAGCAAGAGACGGAAAAAGACGGGCATGATTCGTTCGTAGCGGAAATAAGAGAATCGAACGGATATATACGGGCATGCTCCGATTTTTGCGACCTCGGATTACGGATATATACGGGCGCGTCAGGGAAGCGGTTAAATGAGGAGAATGAAGGAAAAAATGAAAAAAAAAAAATTGAAATTTCACAAAAATTATTCATTTTTCTTGCTTTTTTCGGTCAAATCTCGATAAAATAAGGAAAATTAAGGGAAAAAAAGAGGAAAAAAATTGAAATTTCGCTAAAATTATTCGTTTTTCTTGCTTTTTTCGGTGAAATCTCGATAAAATAAGGAAAATTAAGGGAAAAAAAGAGGGAAAAAATTGAAATTTCGCTAAAATTATTCGTTTTTCTTGCTTTTTTTGGTCAAATCTCAATAAAATAAGGAAAATTAAGGGAAAAAAATTGAAATTTCGATAAAATTATTCGTTTTTCTTGCTTTTTTCGGTCAAATCTCGATAAAATAAGGAAAATTAAGGGAAAAAAAGAGGATAAAAATTGATATTTCGATAAAATTATTCGTTTTTCTTGCTTTTTTCGGTCAAATCTCGTTAAATGAGGAGATTGAAGGAAAAAATGAGGAAAAAAATTGAAATTTCGCTAAAATCATTCGTTTTTCTTGCATTTTTCGGTCAAATCTCGATAAAATAAGAAAAATTAAGGGAAAAAAAGATGAAAAAAATGGAAATTTCGCAAAAATTATTCGTTTTTCTTGCTTTTTTCGGTCAAATCTCGATAAAATAAGGAAAATTAAGGAGAAAAAAGAGGAAAAAAATTGAAATTTCGCTAAAATAACTCGTTTTTCTTGCTTTTTTCGGTCAAATCTCGATAAAATAAGCAAAATTAAGGGAAAAAAAGATGAAAAAAATTGAAATTTCGCTAAAATTATTCGTTTTTCTTGCTTTTTTCGGTCAAATCTCGATAAAATAAGGAAAATTAAGGGAAAAAACAGGATAAAAATTGATATTTCGCTAAATTTATTCGTTTTTCTTGCTTTTTTCGGTCAAATCTCGATAAAATAAGGAAAATTAAGGGAAAAAAAAGGATAAAAATTGATATTTCGCTAAATTTATTCGTTTTTCTTGCTTATTTCGGTCAAATCACGATAAAATAAGGGAAATTAAGGGGAATAAAGAGGAAAAAATTTGAAATTTTGCTAAAATTATCCATTTTTCTTGCTTTTTTCGGTGAATTCTCGATAAAATAAGGAAAATTAAGGGAAAGAAAGAGGAAAAAATTGAAATTTCGCTAAAGTTAATCGTTTTTCTTGCTTTTTTCGGTCAATTCTCGATAAAGTAAGGAAAATTAAGGGAAAAAAAAGATGAAAAAATTGAAATTTCGATCAAATTATTCGTTTTTCTTCCTTTTTTCGGTCAAATCTCGATAAAATAAGGAAAATTAAGGGAAAAAAAGATGAAAAAAATTGAAATTTCGCTAAAATTATTCGTTTTTCTTGCTTTTTTCGGTCAAATCTCGTTAAATGAGTAGAATGAAGGAAAAAAAGAGGAAAAAAATTGAAATTTCGCTAAAATTATTCGTTTTTCTTGCTTTTTTCGGTCAAATCTCGAAAAAATAAGGAAAATTAAGGGAAAAAAAAGAGGATAAATATTGATATTTCGCTAAAACTTATTCGTTTTTCTTGCTTTTTTCGGTCAAATCTCAATAAATGAGGAGAACGAAGGAAAAAAAGAGGAAAAAAAAAATTGAAATTTCGCTAAAATTATTCGTTTTTCTTGCTTTTTTCGGAAAAATCTCGATAAAATAAGGAAAATTAAGGGAAAAATAGAGGAAAAAAATTGAAATTTCGCTAAAATTATTCGTTTTTCTTGCTTTTTTCGGTCAAATCTCATTAAATGAGGAGAACGAAGGAAAAAAAGAGGATAAAAAATTGAAATTTCGCTAAAATTATTTGTTTTTCTTGCTTTTTTCGGAAAAATCTCGATAAAATAAGGAAAATTAAGGGAAAAAAAGAGGATAAAAATCGAAATTTCGCTAAAATTATTCGTTTTTCTTGCTTTTTTCAAGCAAATCTCGATAAAATAAGGAAAATTAATGGAAAAAAAGAGGAAAAAAATTGAAATTTCGCTGAAGTTACTCGTTTTTCTTGCTTTTTTCGGTCAAATCTTGATAAAATAAGGAAAATTAAGGGAAAAAAAGAGGAAAAAAATTGAAATTTCGCTAAAATTATTCGTTTTCTTGCTTTTTTCGGTCAAATCTCGTTAAATGAGGAGAATGAAGGAAGAACAGAGGAAAAAAAATTGAAATTTTGCTAAAATTATTCGTTTTTCTTGCTTTTTTCAAGCAAATCTCGATAAAATAAGGAAAATTAAGGGAAAAAAAGAGGAAAAAAATTAAAATTTCGCTAAAGTTACTCGTTCTTCTTGCTTTTTTCGGTCAAATCTTGATAAAATAAGGAAAATTAAGGGAAAAAAAGAGGAAAAAAATTGAAATTTCGCTAAAATTATTCGTTTTTCTTGCTTTTTTCGGTCAAATCTCGTTAAATGAGGAGAATGAAGGAAAAACAGAGGAAAAAAATTGAAATTTCGCTAAAATTATTCGTTTTTCTTGCTTTTTTTGGTCAAATCTCGATAAAATAAGGAAAATTAAGGGTAAAAAAGAGGAAAAAAATTGAAATTTCGATCAAATTATTCGTTTTTCTTCCTTTTTTCGGTAAAATCTCGATAAAATAAGGAAAATTAAGGGAAAAAAAAGAGGATAAATATTGATATTTCGCTAAAATTATTCGTTTTTCTGGCTTTTTTTGGTCGAATCTCGATAAAATCAGGAAAATCAAGGGAAAAAAGAAGATAAAAATTGATATTTCGCTAAAATTATTCGTTTTTCTTGCTTTTTTCGGTCAAATCTCGATAAAATAAGGAAAATTAATGAAAAAAAGAGGAACAAAATTGAAATTTCGCTAAAATTATTAGTTTTTCTTGGATTTTTCGGTCAAATCTCATTAAATGAGGAGAACGAAGGAAAAAAAGAGGAAAAAAAATTGAAATTTCGCTAAAATTATTTGTTTTTCTTGCTTTTTTCGGAAAAATCTCGATAAAATAAGGAAAATTAAGGGAAAAAAAGAGGATAAAAATCGAAATTTCGCTAAAATTATTCGTTTTTCTTGCTTTTTTCAAGCAAATCTCGATAAAATAAGGAAAATTAAGGGAAAAAAAGAGGAAAAAAATTGAAATTTCGCTGAAGTTACTCGTTTTTCTTGCTTTTTTCGGTCAAATCTTGATAAAATAAGGAAAATTAAGGGAAAAAAGAGGAAAAAAATTGAAATTTCGCTAAAATTATTCGTTTTTCTTGCTTTTTTCGGTCAAATCTCGTTAAATGAGGAGAATGAAGGAAAAAAAGAGGAAAAAAATTGAAATTTCGCTAAAATTATTCGTTTTTCTTGCTTTTTTCGGTCAAATCTCGAAAAAATAAGGAAAATTAAGGGAAAAAAAGAGGAAAAAAATTGAAATTTCGCTAAAGTTACTCGTTTTTCTTGCTTTTTTCGGTCAAATCTTGATAAAATAAGGAAAATCAAGGGAAAAAAAGAGGAAAAAAATTGAAATTTCGCTAAAATTATTCGTTTTTCTTGCTTTTTTCGGTCAAATCTCGATAAAATAAGGAAAATTAAGGGAAAAAAGAGGATAAAAATTGATAATTCGATAAAATTATTGGTTTTTCTTGATTTTTTCGGTCAAATCTCGATAAAGTAAGGAAAATTAAGGGAAAAAAAGATGAAAAAAATGGAAATTTCGCAAAAATTATTCGTTTTTCTTGCTTTTTTCGGTCAAATCTCGATGAAATAAGGAAAATTAAGGGAAAAAAAGAGGAAAAAATTGAAATTTCGCTAAAATTATTCGTTTTTCTTGCTTTTTTCGGTCAAATCTCGATATAATAAGCAAAATTAAGGGAAAAAAAGATGAAAAAAATTGAAATTTCGCTAAAATTATTCGTTTTTCTTGCTTTTTTCGGTCAAATCTCGATAAAATAAGGAAAATTAAGGGAAAAAAGAGGATAAAAATTGATAATTCGATAAAATTATTGGTTTTTCTTGATTTTTTCGGTCAAATCTCGATAAAGTAAGGAAAATTAAGGGAAAAAAAGATGAAAAAAATTGAAATTTCGCTAAAATTATTCGTTTTTCTTGCTTTTTTCGGTCAAATCTCGATAAAATAAGGAAAATTAAGGGAAAAAAGAGGATAAAAATTGATATTTCGCTAAATTTATTCGTTTTTCTTGCTTTTTTCGGTCAAATCTCGATAAAATAAGGAAAATTAAGGGGAATAAAGAGGAAAAAATTTGAAATTTTACTAAAATTATCCATTTTTCTTGCTTTTTTCGGTGAAATCTCGATAAAATAAGGAAAATTAAGGGAAAGAAAGAGGAAAAAATTGAAATTTCGCTAAAGTTAATCGTTTTTCTTGCTTTTTTCGGTCAATTCTCGATAAAGTAAGGAAAATTAAGGGAAAAAAAGAGGAAAAAAATTAAAATTTCGCTAAAATTATTCGTTTTTCATGCATTTTTCGGTCAAATCTCGTTAAATGAGGAGAATGAAGGAAAAAATGAAAAAAAAAAAATTGAAATTTCACAAAAATTATTCATTTTTCTTGCTTTTTTCGGTCAAATCTCGATAAAATAAGGAAAATTAAGGGAAAAAAAGAGGAAAAAAATTGAAATTTCGCTAAAATTATTCGTTTTTCTTGCTTTTTTCGGTGAAATCTCGATAAAATAAGGAAAATTAAGGGAAAAAAAGAGGGAAAAAATTGAAATTTCGCTAAAATTATTCGTTTTTCTTGCTTTTTTTGGTCAAATCTCAATAAAATAAGGAAAATTAAGGGAAAAAAATTGAAATTTCGATAAAATTATTCGTTTTTCTTGCTTTTTTCGGTCAAATCTCGATAAAATAAGGAAAATTAAGGGAAAAAAAGAGGATAAAAATTGATATTTCGATAAAATTATTCGTTTTTCTTGCTTTTTTCGGTCAAATCTCGTTAAATGAGGAGATTGAAGGAAAAAATGAGGAAAAAAATTGAAATTTCGCTAAAATCATTCGTTTTTCTTGCATTTTTCGGTCAAATCTCGATAAAATAAGAAAAATTAAGGGAAAAAAAGATGAAAAAAATGGAAATTTCGCAAAAATTATTCGTTTTTCTTGCTTTTTTCGGTCAAATCTCGATAAAATAAGGAAAATTAAGGAGAAAAAAGAGGAAAAAAATTGAAATTTCGCTAAAATAACTCGTTTTTCTTGCTTTTTTCGGTCAAATCTCGATAAAATAAGCAAAATTAAGGGAAAAAAAGATGAAAAAAATTGAAATTTCGCTAAAATTATTCGTTTTTCTTGCTTTTTTCGGTCAAATCTCGATAAAATAAGGAAAATTAAGGGAAAAAACAGGATAAAAATTGATATTTCGCTAAATTTATTCGTTTTTCTTGCTTTTTTCGGTCAAATCTCGATAAAATAAGGAAAATTAAGGGAAAAAAAAGGATAAAAATTGATATTTCGCTAAATTTATTCGTTTTTCTTGCTTATTTCGGTCAAATCACGATAAAATAAGGGAAATTAAGGGGAATAAAGAGGAAAAAATTTGAAATTTTGCTAAAATTATCCATTTTTCTTGCTTTTTTCGGTGAATTCTCGATAAAATAAGGAAAATTAAGGGAAAGAAAGAGGAAAAAATTGAAATTTCGCTAAAGTTAATCGTTTTTCTTGCTTTTTTCGGTCAATTCTCGATAAAGTAAGGAAAATTAAGGGAAAAAAAGATGAAAAAATTGAAATTTCGCTAAAATTATTCGTTTTTCATGCATTTTTCGGTCAAATCTCGATAAAATAAGGAAAATTAAGAGAAAAAAAGAGGAAAAAAATTGAAATTTCGCTTAAATTATTCGTTTTTCTTGCTTTTTTCGGTCAAATCTCGATAAAATAAGGTAAATTAAGGGAAAAAAAGAGGAAAAAAATTGAAATTTCGCTAAAATTATTCGTTTTTCTTGCTTTTTTCGGTAAAATCTCGATAAAATAAGGGAAATGAAGGGAAAAAAGAGGAAAAAAATTGAAATTTCGCTAAAATTATTCGTTTTTCTTGCTTTTTTCGGTCAAATCTCGATAAAATAAGGAAAATTAAGAGAAAAAAAGAGGAAACAAATTGAAATATCGCTAACATTATTCGTTTTTCTTGCTTTTTTCGGTGAAATCTCGATAAAATAAGGAAAATTAAGGGAAAAAAGAGGATAAAAATTGATATTCCGCGAAAATTATTCGTTTTACTTTCTTTTTTCGGTCAAATCTCGTTAAATGAGGAGAATGAAGGAATAAAAGAGGAAAAAAATTGAAATTTCGCTAATATTATTCGTTTTTCTTGCTTTTTTCGGTCAAATCTCGATAAAATAAGGAAAATTAAGGGAAAAAAAGATGTAGAAAATTGAAATTTCGCTAAAATTTTTCGTTTTTCTTTTTTTTCTCGGTCAAATCTCGATAAAATAAGGAAAATAAAGGGAAAAAAAAGAAGAAAAAAATTGCGATTTCGCTAAAATTATTCGTTTTTCTTGCTTTTTTCGGTCAAATCTCGATAAAATAAGGAAAATAAAGGGAAAAAAAGAGGAAAAAATTGAAATTTCGCTAAAATTATTCATTTTTCTTGCTTTTTTCGGTCAAATCTCGATAAAATAAGGAAAATTAAGGGAAAAAAAGAGGAAAAAAATTGAAATTTCGCTAAAATTATTCGTTTTTCTTGCTTTTTTCGGTCAAATCTCGATAAAATAAGGAAAATTAAGGGAAAAAAAGAGGAAAAAAATTGAAATTTCGCTAAAATTATTCGTTTTTCTTGCTTTTCTCGGTAAAATCTCGATAAAATAAGGAAAATTAAGTGAAAAAAAGAGGATAAAAATTTATATTTCGATAAAATTATTCGTTTTTCTTGCTTTTTTCGGTCAAATCTCGTTAAATGAGGAGAATGAAGGAAAAAATGAGGAAAAAAATTGAAATTTCGCTAAAATCATTCGTTTTTCTTGCTTTTTTCGGTCAAATCTCGATAAAATAAGGAAAATTAAGGGAAAAAAAGATGAAAAAAATGGAAATTTCGCAAAAATTATTCGTTTTTCTTGCTTTTTTCGGTCAAATCTCGATAAAATAAGGAAAATTAAGGGAAAAAAAGAGGAAAAAAATGAAATTTCGCTAAAATTATTCGTTTTTCTTGCTTTTTTCGGTCAAATCTCGATAAAATAAGCAAAATTAAGGGAAAAAAAGATGAAAAAAATGAAATTTCGCTAAAATTACTCGTTTTTCTTGCTTTTTTCGGTCAAATCTCGATAAAATAAGGATAAATTAAGGGAAAAAAGAGGATAAAAATTGATATTTCGATAAAATTATTGGTTTTTCTTGCTTTTTTCGGTCAAATCTCGATAAAGTAAGGAAAATTAAGGGAAAAAAAGATGAAAAAGATTGAAATTTCGCTAAAATTATTCGTTTTTCTTGCTTTTTTCGGTCAAATCTCGATAAAATACGGAAAATTAAGGGAAAAAAGAAGATAAAAATTGATATTTTGCAAAAATTATTCGTTTTTCTTGCTTTTTTCGGTCAAATCTCGTTAAATGAGGAAAACTAAGGGAAAAAGAGAGAAAAAAAATTAAAATTTCGCTAAAATTATTCGTTTTTCTTCCTTTTTGCGGTCAAATCTCGATAAAGTAAGGAAAATTAAGGGAAAAAAAAGGATAAAAATTGATATTTCGATAAAATTATTCGTTATTCTTGCTTTTTTCGGTCAAATCTCGTTAAATGAGGAAAATAAAGGAAAAAATGAGGAAAAAAATTGAAATTTCGCTAAAATTATTCGTTTTTCTTGCTTTTTTCGGTCAAATCTCGATAAAATAAGGAAAATAAAGGGAAAAAAAGATGAAAAAAATGGAAATTTCGCAAAAATTATTTGTTTTTCTTGCTTTTTTCGGTCAAATCTCGATAAAATAAGGAAAATTAAGGGAAAAAAAGAGGAAAAAAATTTAAATTTCGCTAAAATTACTCGTTTTTCTTGCTTTTTTCGGTCAAATCTCGATGAAATAAGGAAAATTAAGGGAAAAAAAGAGGGAAAAAATTGAAATTTCGCTAAAATTATTCGTCTTTCTTGCTGTTTTCGGGCAAATCTCGATAAATTAAGGAAAATTAAGGGAAAAAAAGAGGAAAAAAATTGAAATTTCGCTAAAATTATTCGTTTTTCTTGCTTTTTTCGGTCAAATCTCGATAAAATAAGGAAAATTAAGGGAAAAAAAGAGGAAAAAAACTGAAATTTCGCTAAAATTATTCGTTTTTCTTGCTTTTTTCGGTCAAATCTCGATAAAATAAGGAAAATTAAGGGAAAAAAAGAGGATAAAAATTGATATTTCGATAAAATTATTCGTTTTTCTTGCTTTTTTCGGTCAAATCTCGTTAAATGAGGAGAATGAAGGAAAAAATGAGGATAAAAATTGAAATTTCGCTAAAATCATTCGTTTTTCTTGCTTTTTTCGGTCAAATCTCGATAAAATAAGGAAAATTAAGGGAAAAAAAGATGAAAAAAAATGGAAATTTCGCAAAAATTATTCGTTTTTCTTGCTTTTTTCGGTCAAATCTCGATAAAATAAAGAAAATTAAGGGAAAAAAAGAGGAAAAAAATTGAAATTTCGCTAAAATTATTCGTTTTTCTTGCTTTTTTCGGTCAAATCTCGATAAAATAGGCAAAATTAAGGGAAAAAAAGATGAAAAAAATTGAAATTTCGCTAAAATTACTCGTTTTTCTTGCTTTTTTCGGTCAAATCTCGATAAAATAAGGATAAATTAAGGGAAAAAAGAGGATAAAAATTGATATTTCGATAAAATTATTGGTTTTTCTTGCTTTTTTCGGTCAAATCTCGATAAAGTAAGGAAAATTAAGGGAAAAAAAGATGAAAAAGATTGAAATTTCGCTAAAATTATTCGTTTTTCTTGCTTTTTTCGGTCAAATCTCGATAAAATACGGAAAATTAAGGGAAAAAAGAAGATAAAAATTGATATTTTGCAAAAATTATTCGTTTTTCTTGCTTTTTTCGGTCAAATCTCGTTAAATGAGGAAAACTAAGGGAAAAAGAGAGAAAAAAAATTAAAATTTCGCTAAAATTATTCGTTTTTCTTCCTTTTTGCGGTCAAATCTCGATAAAGTAAGGAAAATTAAGGGAAAAAAAAGGATAAAAATTGATATTTCGATAAAATTATTGGTTATTCTTGCTTTTTTCGGTCAAATCTCGTTAAATGAGGAAAATAAAGGAAAAAATGAGGAAAAAAATTGAAATTTCGCTAAAATTATTCGTTTTTCTTGCTTTTTTCGGTCAAATCTCGATAAAATAAGGAAAATAAAGGGAAAAAAAGATGAAAAAAATGGAAATTTCGCAAAAATTATTTGTTTTTCTTGCTTTTTTCGGTCAAATCTCGATAAAATAAGGAAAATTAAGGGAAAAAAAGAGGAAAAAAATTTAAATTTCGCTAAAATTACTCGTTTTTCTTGCTTTTTTCGGTCAAATCTCGATGAAATAAGGAAAATTAAGGGAAAAAGAGAGGGAAAAAATTGAAATTTCGCTAAAATTATTCGTCTTTCTTGCTTTTTTCGGTCAAATCTCGATAAAATAAGGAAAATTAAGGGAAAAAAAGAGGAAAAAAATTGAAATTTCGCTAAAATTATTCGTTTTTTTTGCTTTTTTCGGTCAAATCTCGATAAAATAAGGAAAATTAAGGGAAAAAAAGAGGAAAAAAACTGAAATTTCGCTAAAATTATTCGTTATTCTTGCTTTTTTCGGTCAAATCTCGATAAAATAAGGAAAATTAAGGGAAAAAAAGAGGATAAAAATTGATATTTCGATAAAATTATTCGTTTTTCTTGCTTTTTTCGGTCAAATCTCGTTAAATGAGGAGAATGAAGGAAAAAATGAGGATAAAAATTGAAATTTCGCTAAAATCATTCGTTTTTCTTGCTTTTTTCGGTCAAATCTCGATAAAATAAGGAAAATTAAGGGAAAAAAAGATGAAAAAAAATGGAAATTTCGCAAAAATTATTCGTTTTTCTTGCTTTTTTCGGTCATATCTCGATAAAATAAAGAAAATTAAGGGAAAAAAAGAGGAAAAAAATTGAAATTTCGCTAAAATTATTCGTTTTTCTTGCTTTTTTCGGTCAAATCTCGATAAAATAAGCAAAATTAAGGGAAAAAAAGATGAAAAAAATTGAAATTTCGCTAAAATTACTCGTTTTTCTTGCTTTTTACGGTCAAATCTCGATAAAATAAGGAAAATTAAGGGAAAAAAAGAGGAAAAAAATTGAAATTTCGCTAAAATTTTTCGTTTTTCTTGCTTTTTTCGGTCAAATCTCGATAAAATAAGGAAAATTAAAGGAAAAAAAGATGAAAAAAATTGAAATTTCGCTAAAATCATTCGTTTTTCTTGCTTTTTTCGGTCAAATCTCGATAAAATAAGGAAAATTAAGGGAAAAAAAGATGAAAAAAATTGAAATTTCGCTAAAATTATTCGTTTTTCTTGCTTTTTTCGGTCAAATCTCGATAAAATAAGGAAAATTAAGGGAAAAAAGAGGATAAAAATTGATATTTCGCTAAAATTATTCGTTTTTCTTGCTTTTTTCGGTCAAATCTCGATAAAATTAGGAAAATTAAGGGAAAAAAAAGGAGAAAAATTGAAATTTCGCTAAAATTATTCGTTTTTCTTGCTTTTTTCGGTCAGATCTCGATAAAATAAGGAAAATTAAGGAAAAAAAAAGAGGATAAACATTGATATTTCGATAAAATTATTCGTTTTTCCTGCTTTTTTCGGTCAAATCTCGTTAAATGTGGAGAATGAAGGAAAAAAAGAGGAAAAAAATTGAAATTTAGCTTAAATTATTCGTTTTTCTTGCTTTTTTCGGTCAAATCTCGATAAAATAAGGTAAATTATGGGAAAAAAAGAGGAAAAAAATTGAAATTTCGCTAAAATTATTCGTTTTTCTTGCTTTTTTCGGTAAAATCTCGATAAAATAAGGGAAATGAAGGGAAAAAAGAGGAAAAAAATTGAAATTTCGCTAAAATTATTCGTTTTTCTTGCTTTTTTCGGTCAAATCTCGATAAAATAAGGAAAATTAAGAGAAAAAAAGAGGAAACAAATTGAAATATCGCTAACATTATTCGTTTTTCTTGCTTTTTTCGGTGAAATCTCGATAAAATAAGGAAAATTAAGGGAAAAAAGAGGATAAAAATTGATATTCCGCGAAAATTATTCGTTTTACTTTCTTTTTTCGGTCAAATCTCGTTAAATGAGGAGAATGAAGGAATAAAAGAGGAAAAAAATTGAAATTTCGCT
Organism: Sympetrum striolatum; assembly: GCA_947579665.1. Taxonomy (NCBI): domain Eukaryota; kingdom Metazoa; phylum Arthropoda; class Insecta; order Odonata; family Libellulidae; genus Sympetrum; species Sympetrum striolatum. The sequence goes on from CANPUZ010000086.1 coordinate 182,825, forward strand.
AATATTATTCGTTTTTCTTGCTTTTTTCGGTCAAATCTCGATAAAATAAGGAAAATTAAGGGAAAAAAAGATGTAGAAAATTGAAATTTCGCTAAAATTTTTCGTTTTTCTTTTTTTTTTCGGTCAAATCTCGATAAAATAAGGAAAATAAAGGGAAAAAAAAGAAGAAAAAAATTGCGATTTCGCTAAAATTATTCGTTTTTCTTGCTTTTTTCGGTCAAATCTCGATAAAATAAGGAAAATAAAGGGAAAAAAAGAGGAAAAAATTGAAATTTCGCTAAAATTATTCATTTTTCTTGCTTTTTTCGGTCAAATCTCGATAAAATAAGGAAAATTAAGGGAAAAAAAGAGGAAAAAAATTGAAATTTCGCTAAAATTATTCGTTTTTCTTGCTTTTTTCGGTCAAATCTCGATAAAATAAGGAAAATTAAGGGAAAAAAAGAGGAAAAAAATTGAAATTTCGCTAAAATTATTCGTTTTTCTTGCTTTTCTCGGTAAAATCTCGATAAAATAAGGAAAATTAAGTGAAAAAAAGAGGATAAAAATTTATATTTCGATAAAATTATTCGTTTTTCTTGCTTTTTTCGGTCAAATCTCGTTAAATGAGGAGAATGAAGGAAAAAATGAGGAAAAAAATTGAAATTTCGCTAAAATCATTCGTTTTTCTTGCTTTTTTCGGTCAAATCTCGATAAAATAAGGAAAATTAAGGGAAAAAAAGATGAAAAAAATGGAAATTTCGCAAAAATTATTCGTTTTTCTTGCTTTTTTCGGTCAAATCTCGATAAAATAAGGAAAATTAAGGGAAAAAAAGAGGAAAAAAATGAAATTTCGCTAAAATTATTCGTTTTTCTTGCTTTTTTCGGTCAAATCTCGATAAAATAAGCAAAATTAAGGGAAAAAAAGATGAAAAAAATGAAATTTCGCTAAAATTACTCGTTTTTCTTGCTTTTTTCGGTCAAATCTCGATAAAATAAGGATAAATTAAGGGAAAAAAGAGGATAAAAATTGATATTTCGATAAAATTATTGGTTTTTCTTGCTTTTTTCGGTCAAATCTCGATAAAGTAAGGAAAATTAAGGGAAAAAAAGATGAAAAAGATTGAAATTTCGCTAAAATTATTCGTTTTTCTTGCTTTTTTCGGTCAAATCTCGATAAAATACGGAAAATTAAGGGAAAAAAGAAGATAAAAATTGATATTTTGCAAAAATTATTCGTTTTTCTTGCTTTTTTCGGTCAAATCTCGTTAAATGAGGAAAACTAAGGGAAAAAGAGAGAAAAAAAATTGAAATTTCGCTAAAATTATTCGTTTTTCTTCCTTTTTGCGGTCAAATCTCGATAAAGTAAGGAAAATTAAGGGAAAAAAAAGGATAAAAATTGATATTTCGATAAAATTATTCGTTATTCTTGCTTTTTTCGGTCAAATCTCGTTAAATGAGGAAAATGAAGGAAAAAATGAGGAAAAAAATTGAAATTTCGCTAAAATTATTCGTTTTTCTTGCTTTTTTCGGTCAAATCTCGATAAAATAAGGAAAATTAAGGGAAAAAAAGATGAAAAAAATGGAAATTTCGCAAAAATTATTTGTTTTTCTTGCTTTTTTCGGTCAAATCTCGATAAAATAAGGAAAATTAAGGGAAAAAAAGAGGAAAAAAATTTAAATTTCGCTAAAATTACTCGTTTTTCTTGCTTTTTTCGGTCAAATCTCGATGAAATAAGGAAAATTAAGAGAAAAAAAGAGGGAAAAAATTGAAATTTCGCTAAAATTATTCGTCTTTCTTGCTTTTTTCGGTCAAATCTCGATAAAATAAGGAAAATTAAGGGAAAAAAAGAGGAAAAAAATTGAAATTTCGCTAAAATTATTCGTTTTTCTTGCTTTTTTCGGTCAAATCTCGATAAAATAAGGAAAATTAAGGGAAAAAAAGAGGAAAAAAACTGAAATTTCGCTAAAATTATTCGTTTTTCTTGCTTTTTTCGGTCAAATCTCGATAAAATAAGGAAAATTAAGGGAAAAAAAGAGGATAAAAATTGATATTTCGATAAAATTATTCGTTTTTCTTGCTTTTTTCGGTCAAATCTCGTTAAATGAGGAGAATGAAGGAAAAAATGAGGATAAAAATTGAAATTTCGCTAAAATCATTCGTTTTTCTTGCTTTTTTCGGTCAAATCTCGATAAAATAAGGAAAATTAAGGGAAAAAAAGATGAAAAAAAATGGAAATTTCGCAAAAATTATTCGTTTTTCTTGCTTTTTTCGGTCAAATCTCGATAAAATAAAGAAAATTAAGGGAAAAAAAGGGGAAAAAAATTGAAATTTCGCTAAAATTATTCGTTTTTCTTGCTTTTTTCGGTCAAATCTCGATAAAATAAGCAAAATTAAGGGAAAAAAAGATGAAAAGAATTGAAATTTCGCTAAAATTACTCGTTTTTCTTGCTTTTTACGGTCAATTCTCGATAAAATAAGGAAAATTAAGGGAAAAAAAGAGGAAAAAAATTGAAATTTCGCTAAAATTTTTCGTTTTTCTTGCTTTTTTCGGTCAAATCTCGATAAAATAAGGAAAATTAAGGGAAAAAAAGATGAAAAAAATTGAAATTTCGCTAAAATCATTCGTTTTTCTTGCTTTTTTCGGTCAAATCTCGATAAAATAAGGAAAATTAAGGGAAAAAAAGATGAAAAAAATGGAAATTTCGCAAAAATTATTCGTTTTTCTTGCTTTTTTCGGTCAAATCTCGATGAAATAAGGAAAATTAAGGGAAAAAAAGAGGAAAAAATTGAAATTTCGCTAAAATTATTCGTTTTTCTTGCTTTTTTCGGTCAAATCTCGATATAATAAGCAAAATTAAGGGAAAAAAAGATGAAAAAAATTGAAATTTCGCTAAAATTATTCGTTTTTCTTGCTTTTTTCGGTCAAATCTCGATAAAATAAGGAAAATTAAGGGAAAAAAGAGGATAAAAATTGATAATTCGATAAAATTATTGGTTTTTCTTGCTTTTTTCGGTCAAATCTCGTTAAATGAGGAGAATGAAGGAAAAAATGAGGAAAAAAATTGAAATTTCACTAAAATTATTCATTTTTCTTGCTTTTTTCGGTCAAATCTCGATAAAATAAGGAAAATTAAGGGAAAAAAAGAGGAAAAAAATTGAAATTTCGCTAAAATTATTCGTTTTTCTTGCTTTTTTCGGTGAAATCTCGATAAAATAAGGAAAATTAAGGGAAAAAAAGAGGGAAAAAATTGAAATTTCGCCAAAATTATTCGTTTTTCTTAGTTTTTTGGGTCAAATCTCAATAAAATAAGGAAAATTAAGGGAAAAAAAGAGGAAAAAAATTGAAATTTCGCTAAAATAACTCGTTTTTCTTGCTTTTTTCGGTCAAATCTCGATAAAATAAGCAAAATTAAGGGAAAAAACAGGATAAAAATTGATATTTCGCTAAATTTATTCGTTTTTCTTGCTTTTTTCGGTCAAATCTCGATAAAATAAGGAAAATTAAGGAAAAAAAAGGATAAAAATTGATATTTCGCTAAATTTATTCGTTTTTCTTGCTTATTTCGGTCAAATCACGATAAAAAAAGGGAAATTAAGGGGAATAAAGAGGAAAAAATTTGAAATTTTGCTAAAATTATCCATTTTTCTTGCTTTTTTCGGTGAATTCTTGATAAAATAAGGAAAATTAAGGGAAAGAAAGAGGAAAAAATTGAAATTTCGCTAAAGTTATTCGTTTTTCTTGCTTTTTTCGGTCAATTCTCGATAAAGTAAGGAAAATTAAGGGAAAAAAAGATGAAAAAAATGGAAATTTCACAAAAATTATTCGTTTTTCTTGCTTTTTTCGGTCAAATCTCGATAAAATAAGGAAAATTAAGGAGAAAAAAGAGGAAAAAAATTGAAATTTCGCTAAAATAACTCGTTTTTCTTGCTTTTTTCGGTCAAATCACGATAAAATAAGCAAAATTAAGGGAAAAAAAGATGAAAAAAATTGAAATTTCGCTAAAATTATTCGTTTTTCTTGCTTTTTTCGGTCAAATCTCGATAAAATAAGGAAAATTAAGGGAAAAAACAGGATAAAAATTGATATTTCGCTAAATTTATTCGTTTTTCTTGCTTTTTTCGGTCAAATCTCGATAAAATAAGGAAAATTAAGGGAAAAAAGAGGATAAAAATTGATATTTCGCTAAAATTATTCGTTTTTCTTGCTTTTTTCGGTCAAATCTCGATAAAATTAGGAAAATTAAGGGAAAAAAAAGGAGAAAAATTGAAATTTCGCTAAAATTATTCGTTTTTCTTGCTTTTTTCGGTCAGATCTCGATAAAATAAGGAAAATTAAGGAAAAAAAAAGAGGATAAACATTGATATTTCGATAAAATTATTCGTTTTTCTTGCTTTTTTCGGTCAAATCTCGTTAAATGTGGAGAATGAAGGAAAAAAAGTGGAAAAAAATTGAAATTTCGCTAAAATTATTCGTTTTTCTTGCTTTTTTCGGTCAAATCTCGATAAAATAAGGTAAATTAAGGGAAAAAAAGAGGAAAAAAATTGAAATTTCGCTAAAATTATTCGTTTTTCTTGCTTTTTTCGGTAAAATCTCGATAAAATAAGGGAAATGAAGGGAAAAAAGAGGAAAAAAATTGAAATTTCGCTAAAATTATTCGTTTTTCTTGCTTTTTTCGGTCAAATCTCGATAAAATAAGGAAAATTAAGAGAAAAAAAGAGAAAACAAATTGAAATATCGCTAACATTATTCGTTTTTCTTGCTTTTTTCGGTGAAATCTCGATAAAATAAGGAAAATTAAGGGAAAAAAGAGGATAAAAATTGATATTCCACGAAAATTATTCGTTTTACTTTCTTTTTTCGGTCAAATCTCGTTAAATGAGGAGAATGAAGGAATAAAAGAGGAAAAAAATTGAAATTTCGCTAATATTATTCGTTTTTCTTGCTTTTTTCGGTCAAATCTCGATAAAATAAGGAAAATTAAGGGAAAAAAAGATGTAGAAAATTGAAATTTCGCTAAAATTTTTCGTTTTTCTTTTTTTTTTCGGTCAAATCTCGATAAAATAAGGAAAATAAAGGGAAAAAAAAGAAGAAAAAAATTGCGATTTCGCTAAAATTATTCGTTTTTCTTGCTTTTTTCGGTCAAATCTCGATAAAATAAGGAAAATAAAGGGAAAAAAAGAGGAAAAAATTGAAATTTCGCTAAAATTATTCATTTTTCTTGCTTTTTTCGGTCAAATCTCGATAAAATAAGGATAATTAAGGGAAAAAAAGAGGAAAAAAATTGAAATTTCGCTAAAATTATTCGTTTTTCTTGCTTTTTTCGGTCAAATCTCGATAAAATAAGGAAAATTAAGGGAAAAAAAGAGGAAAAAAATTGAAATTTCGCTAAAATTATTCGTTTTTCTTGCTTTTCTCGGTAAAATCTCGATAAAATAAGGAAAATTAAGTGAAAAAAAGAGGATAAAAATTTATATTTCGATAATATTATTCGTTTTTCTTGCTTTTTTCGGTCAAATCTCGTTAAATGAGGAGAATGAAGGAAAAAATGAGGAAAAAAATTGAAATTTCGCTAAAATCATTCGTTTTTCTTGCTTTTTTCGGTCAAATCTCGATAAAATAAGGAAAATTAAGGGAAAAAAAGATGAAAAAAATGGAAATTTCGCAAAAATTATTCGTTTTTCTTGCTTTTTTCGGTCAAATCTCGATAAAATAAGGAAAATTAAGGGAAAAAAAGAGGAAAAAAATGAAATTTCGCTAAAATTATTCGTTTTTCTTGCTTTTTTCGGTCAAATCTCGATAAAATAAGCAAAATTAAGGGAAAAAAAGATGAAAAAAATGAAATTTCGCTAAAATTACTCGTTTTTCTTGCTTTTTTCGGTCAAATCTCGATAAAATAAGGATAAATTAAGGGAAAAAAGAGGATAAAAATTGATATTTCGATAAAATTATTGGTTTTTCTTGCTTTTTTCGGTCAAATCTCGATAAAGTAAGGAAAATTAAGGGAAAAAAAGATGAAAAAAATTGAAATTTCGCTAAAATTATTCGTTTTTCTTCCTTTTTGCGGTCAAATCTCGATAAAGTAAGGAAAATTAAGGGAAAAAAAAGGATAAAAATAGATATTTCGATAAAATTATTCGTTATTCTTGCTTTTTTCGGTCAAATCTCGATAAAATAAGGAAAATTAAGGGAAAAAAAGAGGAAAAAAATTGAAATTTCGCTAAAATTATTCGTTTTTCTTGCTTTTTTCGGTCAAATCTCGATAAAATAAGGAAAATTAAGGGAAAAAAAGAGGAAAAAAATTGAAATTTCGCTAAAATCATTCGTTTTTCTTGCTTTTTTCGGTCAAATCTCGATAAAATAAGGAAAATTAAGGGAAAAAAAGATGAAAAAGATTGAAATTTCGCTAAAATTATTCGTTTTTCTTGCTTTTTTCGGTAAAATCTCGATAAAATACGGAAAATTAAGGGAAAAAAGAGGATAAAAATTGACATTTTGCAAAAATTATTCGTTTTTCTTGCTTTTTTCGGTCAAATCTCGTAAAATGAGGAAAACTAGCGGAAAAAGAGAGAAAAAAAATTGAAATTTCGCTAAAATTATTCGTTTTTCTTCCTTTTTGCGGTCAAATCTCGATAAAGTAAGGAAAATTAAGGGAAAAAAAAGGATAAAAATTGATATTTCGATAAAATTATTCGTTATTCTTGCTTTTTTCGGTCAAATCTCGTTAAATGAGGAGAATGAAGGAAAAAATGAGGAAAAAAATTGAAATTTCGCTAAAATTATTCGTTTTTCTTGCTTTTTTCGGTCAAATCTCGATAAAATAAGGAAAATTAAGGGAAAAAAAGATGAAAAAAATGGAAATTTCGCAAAAATTATTCGTTTTTCTTGCTTTTTTCGGTCAAATCTCGATAAAATAAGGAAAATTAAGGGAAAAAAAGAGGAAAAAAATTTAAATTTCGCTAAAATTACTCGTTTTTCTTGCTTTTTTCGGTCAAATCTCGATGAAATAAGGAAAATTAAGGGAAAAAAAGAGGGAAAAAATTGAAATTTCGCTAAAATTATTCGTCTTTCTTGCTTTTTTCGGTCAAATCTCGATAAAATAAGGAAAATTAAGGGAAAAAAAGAGGAAAAAAATTGAAATTTCGCTAAAATTATTCGTTTTTCTTGCTTTTTTCGGTCAAATCTCGATAAAATAAGGAAAATTAAGGGAAAAAAAGAGGAAAAAAACTGAAATTTCGCTAAAATTATTCTTTTTTCTTGCTTTTTTCGGTCAAATCTCGATAAAATAAGGAAAATTAAGGGAAAAAAAGAGGATAAAAATTGATATTTCGATAAAATTATTCGTTTTTCTTGCTTTTTTCGGTCAAATCTCGTTAAATGAGGAGAATGAAGGAAAAAATGAGGATAAAAATTGAAATTTCGCTAAAATCATTCGTTTTTCTTGCTTTTTTCGGTCAAATCTTGATAAAATAAGGAAAATTAAGGGAAAAAAAGATGAAAAAAAATGGAAATTTCGCAAAAATTATTCGTTTTTCTTGCTTTTTTCGGTCAAATCTCGATAAAATAAGGAAAATTAAGGGAAAAAAAGAGGAAAAAAATTGAAATTTCGCTAAAATTATTCGTTTTTCTTGCTTTTCTCGGTAAAATCTCGATAAAATAAGGAAAATTAAGTGAAAAAAAGAGGATAAAAATTTATATTTCGATAAAATTATTCGTTTTTCTTGCTTTTTTCGGTCAAATCTCGTTAAATGAGGAGAATGAAGGAAAAAATGAGGAAAAAAATTGAAATTTCGCTAAAATCATTCGTTTTTCTTGCTTTTTTCGGTCAAATCTCGATAAAATAAGGAAAATTAAGGGAAAAAAAGATGAAAAAAATGGAAATTTCGCAAAAATTATTCGTTTTTCTTGCTTTTTTCGGTCAAATCTCGATAAAATAAGGAAAATTAAGGGAAAAAAAGAGGAAAAAAATTGAAATTTCGCTAAAATCATTCGTTTTTCTTGCTTTTTTCGGTCAAATCTCGATAAAATAAGGAAAATTAAGGGAAAAAAATATGAAAAAGATTGAAATTTCGCTAAAATTATTCGTTTTTCTTGCTTTTTTCGGTCAAATCTCGATAAAATACGGAAAATTAAGGGAAAAAAGAGGATAAAAATTGATATTTTGCAAAAATTATTCGTTTTTCTTGCTTTTTTCGGTCAAATCTCGTTAAATGAGGAAAACTAAGGGAAAAAGAGAGAAAAAAAATTGAAATTTCGCTAAAATTATTCGTTTTTCTTCCTTTTTGCGGTCAAATCTCGATAAAGTAAGGAAAATTAAGGGAAAAAAAAGGATAAAAATTGATATTTCGATAAAATTATTCGTTATTCTTGCTTTTTTCGGTCAAATCTCGTTAAATGAGGAGAATGAAGGAAAAAATGAGGAAAAAAATTGAAATTTCGCTAAAATTATTCGTTTTTCTTGCTTTTTTCGGTCAAATCTCGATAAAATAAGGAAAATTAAGGGAAAAAAAGATGAAAAAAATGGAAATTTCGCAAAAATTATTCGTTTTTCTTGCTTTTTTCGGTCAAATCTCGATAAAATAAGGAAAATTAAGGGAAAAAAAGAGGAAAAAAATTTAAATTTCGCTAAAATTACTCGTTTTTCTTGCTTTTTTCGGTCAAATCTCGATGAAATAAGGAAAATTAAGGGAAAAAAAGAGGGAAAAAATTGAAATTTCGCTAAAATTATTCGTCTTTCTTGCTTTTTTCGGTCAAATCTCCATAAAATAAGGAAAATTAAGGGAAAAAAAGAGGAAAAAAATTGAAATTTCGCTAAAATTATTCGTTTTTCTTGCTTTTTTCGGTCAAATCTCGATAAAATAAGGAAAATTAAGGGAAAAAAAGAGGAAAAAAACTGAAATTTCGCTAAAATTATTCGTTTTTCTTGCTTTTTTCGGTCAAATCTCGATAAAATAAGGAAAATTAAGGGAAAAAAAGAGGATAAAAATTGATATTTCGATAAAATTATTCGTTTTTCTTGCTTTTTTGGTCAAATCTCGTTAAATGAGGAGAATGAAGGAAAAAATGAGGATAAAAATTGAAATTTCGCTAAAATCATTCGTTTTTCTTGCTTTTTTCGGTCAAATCTTGATAAAATAAGGAAAATTAAGGGAAAAAAAGATGAAAAAAAATGGAAATTTCGCAAAAATTATTCGTTTTTCTTGCTTTTTTCGGTCAAATCTCGATAAAATAAAGAAAATTAAGGGAAAAAAAGAGGAAAAAAATTGAAATTTCGCTAAAATTATTCGTTTTTCTTGCTTTTTTCGGTCAAATCTCGATAAAATAAGCAAAATTAAGGGAAAAAAAGAGGAAAAAAATTTAAATTTCGCTAAAATTATTCGTTTTTCTTGCTTTTTTCGGTCAAATCTCGATAAAATAAGCAAAATTAAGGGAAAAAAAGAGGAAAAAAATTGAAATTTCGCTAAAATTTTTCGTTTTTCTTGCTTTTTTCGGTCAAATCTCGATAAAATAAGGAAAATTAAGGGAAAAAAAGATGAAAAAAATTGAAATTTCGCTAAAATCATTCGTTTTTCTTGCTTTTTTCGGTCAAATCTCGATAAAATAAGGAAAATTAAGGGAAAGAAAGAGGAAAAAATTGAAATTTCGCTAAAGTTATTCGTTTTTCTTGCTTTTTTTGGTCAATTCTCGATAAAGTAAGGAAAATTAAGGGAAAAAAAGAGGAAAAAAATTGAAATTTCGCTAAAATTATTCGTTTTTCATGCATTTTTCGGTCAAATCTCGATAAAATAAGGAATATTAAGGGAAAAAAAGATGAAAAAAAATGGAAATTTTGCAAAAATTATTCGTTTTTCTTGCTTTTTTCGGTCAAATCTCGATAAAATAAGGAAAATTAAGGGAAAAAAAGAGGAAAAAAATTGAAATTTCGCTAAAATTATTCGTTTTTCTTGCTTTTTTCGGTCAAATCTCGATGAAATAAGGAAAATTAAGGGAAAAAAAGAGGGAAAAAATTGAAATTTCGCTAAAATTATTCGTCTTTCTTGCTTTTTTCGGTCAAATCTCGATAAAATAAGGAAAATTAAGGGAAAAAAAGAGGAAAAAAATTGAAATTTCGCTAAAATTATTCGTTTTTCTTGCTTTTTTCGGTCAAATCTCGATAAAATAAGGAAAATTAAGGGAAAAAAAGAGGAAAAAAACTGAAATTTCGCTAAAATTATTCGTTTTTCTTGCTTTTTTCGGTCAAATCTCGATAAAATAAGGAAAATTAATGGAAAAAAAGAGGATAAAAATTGATATTTCGATAAAATTATTCGTTTTTCTTGCTTTTTTCGGTCAAATCTCGTTAAATGAGGAGAATGAAGGAAAAAATGAGGATAAAAATTGAAATTTCGCTAAAATCATTCGTTTTTCTTGCTTTTTTCGGTCAAATCTTGATAAAATAAGGAAAATTAAGGGAAAAAAAGATGAAAAAAAATGGAAATTTAGCAAAAATTATTCGTTTTTCTTGCTTTTTTCGGTCAAATCTCGATAAAATAAGGAAAATTAAGGGAAAAAAAGATGAAAAAGATTGAAATTTCGCTAAAATTATTCGTTTTTCTTGCTTTTTTCGGTAAAATCTCGATAAAATACGGAAAATTAAGGGAAAAAAGAGGATAAAAATTGACATTTTGCAAAAATTATTCGTTTTTCTTGCTTTTTTCGGTCAAATCTCGTTAAATGAGGAAAACTAGCGGAAAAAGAGAGAAAAAAAATTGAAATTTCGCTAAAATTATTCGTTTTTCTTCCTTTTTGCGGTCAAATCTCGATAAAGTAAGGAAAATTAAGGGAAAAAAAAGGATAAAAATTGATATTTCGATTAAATTATTCGTTATTCTTGCTTTTTTCGGTCAAATCTCGTTAAATGAGGAGAATGAAGGAAAAAATGAGGAAAAAAATTGAAATTTCGCTAAAATTATTCGTTTTTCTTGCTTTTTTCGGTCAAATCTCGATAAAATAAGGAAAATTAAGGGAAAAAAAGATGAAAAAAATGGAAATTTCGCAAAAATTATTCGTTTTTCTTGCTTTTTTCGGTCAAATCTCGATAAAATAAGGAAAATTAAGGGAAAAAAAGAGGAAAAAAATTTAAATTTCGCTAAAATTACTCGTTTTTCTTGCTTTTTTCGGTCAAATCTCGATGAAATAAGGAAAATTAAGGGAAAAAAAGAGGGAAAAAATTGAAATTTCGCTAAAATTATTCGTCTTTCTTGCTTTTTTTCGGTCAAATCTCGATAAAATAAGGAAAATTAAGGGAAAAAAAGAGGAAAAAAATTGAAATTTCGCTAAAATTATTCGTTTTTCTTGCTTTTTTCGGTCAAATCTCGATAAAATAAGGAAAATTAAGGGAAAAAAAGAGGAAAAAAACTGAAATTTCGCTAAAATTATTCTTTTTTCTTGCTTTTTTCGGTCAAATCTCGATAAAATAAGGAAAATTAAGGGAAAAAAAGAGGATAAAAATTGATATTTCGATAAAATTATTCGTTTTTCTTGCTTTTTTCGGTCAAATCTCGTTAAATGAGGAGAATGAAGGAAAAAATGAGGATAAAAATTGAAATTTCGCTAAAATCATTCGTTTTTCTTGCTTTTTTCGGTCAAATCTTGATAAAATAAGGAAAATTAAGGGAAAAAAAGATGAAAAAAAATGGAAATTTCGCAAAAATTATTCGTTTTTCTTGCTTTTTTCGGTCAAATCTCGATAAAATAAGGAAAATTAAGGGAAAAAAAGAGGAAAAAAATTGAAATTTCGCTAAAATTATTCGTTTTTCTTGCTTTTCTCGGTAAAATCTCGATAAAATAAGGAAAATTAAGTGAAAAAAAGAGGATAAAAATTTATATTTCGATAAAATTATTCGTTTTTCTTGCTTTTTTCGGTCAAATCTCGTTAAATGAGGAGAATGAAGGAAAAAATGAGGAAAAAAATTGAAATTTCGCTAAAATCATTCGTTTTTCTTGCTTTTTTCGGTCAAATCTCGATAAAATAAGGAAAATTAAGGGAAAAAAAGATGAAAAAAATGGAAATTTCGCAAAAATTATTCGTTTTTCTTGCTTTTTTCGGTCAAATCTCGATAAAATAAGGAAAATTAAGGGAAAAAAAGAGGAAAAAAATTGAAATTTCGCTAAAATCATTCGTTTTTCTTGCTTTTTTCGGTCAAATCTCGATAAAATAAGGAAAATTAAGGGAAAAAAATATGAAAAAGATTGAAATTTCGCTAAAATTATTCGTTTTTCTTGCTTTTTTCGGTCAAATCTCGATAAAATACGGAAAATTAAGGGAAAAAAGAGGATAAAAATTGATATTTTGCAAAAATTATTCGTTTTTCTTGCTTTTTTCGGTCAAATCTCGTTAAATGAGGAAAACTAAGGGAAAAAGAGAGAAAAAAAATTGAAATTTCGCTAAAATTATTCGTTTTTCTTCCTTTTTGCGGTCAAATCTCGATAAAGTAAGGAAAATTAAGGGAAAAAAAAAGGATAAAAATTGATATTTCGATAAAATTATTCGTTATTCTTGCTTTTTTCGGTCAAATCTCGTTAAATGAGGAGAATGAAGGAAAAAATGAGGAAAAAAATTGAAATTTCGCTAAAATTATTCGTTTTTCTTGCTTTTTTCGGTCAAATCTCGATAAAATAAGGAAAATTAAGGGAAAAAAAGATAAAAAAAATGGAAATTTCGCAAAAATTATTCGTTTTTCTTGCTTTTTTCGGTCAAATCTCGATAAAATAAGGAAAATTAAGGGAAAAAAAGAGGAAAAAAATTTAAATTTCGCTAAAATTACTCGTTTTTCTTGCTTTTTTCGGTCAAATCTCGATAAAATAAGGAAAATTAAGGGAAAAAAAGAGGGAAAAAATTGAAATTTCGCTAAAATTATTCGTCTTTCTTGCTTTTTTCGGTCAAATCTCCATAAAATAAGGAAAATTAAGGGAAAAAAAGAGGAAAAAAATTGAAATTTCGCTAAAATTATTCGTTTTTCTTGCTTTTTTCGGTCAAATCTCGATAAAATAAGGAAAATTAAGGGAAAAAAAGAGGAAAAAAACTGAAATTTCGCTAAAATTATTCGTTTTTCTTGCTTTTTTCGGTCAAATCTCGATAAAATAAGGAAAATTAAGGGAAAAAAAGAGGATAAAAATTGATATTTCGATAAAATTATTCGTTTTTCTTGCTTTTTTGGTCAAATCTCGTTAAATGAGGAGAATGAAGGAAAAAATGAGGATAAAAATTGAAATTTCGCTAAAATCATTCGTTTTTCTTGCTTTTTTCGGTCAAATCTTGATAAAATAAGGAAAATTAAGGGAAAAAAAGATGAAAAAAAATGGAAATTTCGCAAAAATTATTCGTTTTTCTTGCTTTTTTCGGTCAAATCTCGATAAAATAAAGAAAATTAAGGGAAAAAAAGAGGAAATAAATTGAAATTTCGCTAAAATTATTCGTTTTTCTTGCTTTTTTCGGTCAAATCTCGATAAAATAAGCAAAATTAAGGGAAAAAAAGAGGAAAAAAATTTAAGCTAAAATTATTCGTTTTTCTTGCTTTTTTCGGTCAAATCTCGATAAAATAAGCAAAATTAAGGGAAAAAAAGAGGAAAAAAATTGAAATTTCGCTAAAATTTTTCGTTTTTCTTGCTTTTTTCGGTCAAATCTCGATAAAATAAGGAAAATTAAGGGAAAAAAAGATGAAAAAAATTGAAATTTCGCTAAAAATCATTCGTTTTTCTTGCTTTTTTCGGTCAAATCTCGATAAAATAAGGAAAATTAAGGGAAAGAAAGAGGAAAAAATTGAAATTTCGCTAAAGTTATTCGTTTTTCTTGCTTTTTTTGGTCAATTCTCGATAAAGTAAGGAAAATTAAGGGAAAAAAAGAGGAAAAAAATTGAAATTTCGCTAAAATTATTCGTTTTTCATGCATTTTTCGGTCAAATCTCGATAAAATAAGGAATATTAAGGGAAAAAAAGATGAAAAAAAATGGAAATTTCGCAAAAATTATTCGTTTTTCTTGCTTTTTTCGGTCAAATCTCGATAAAATAAGGAAAATTAAGGGAAAAAAAGAGGAAAAAAATTGAAATTTCGCTAAAATTATTCGTTTTTCTTGCTTTTTTCGGTCAAATCTCGATGAAATAAGGAAAATTAAGGGAAAAAAAGAGGGAAAAAATTGAAATTTCGCTAAAATTATTCGTCTTTCTTGCTTTTTTCGGTCAAATCTCGATAAAATAAGGAAAATTAAGGGAAAAAAAGAGGAAAAAAATTGAAATTTCGCTAAAATTATTCGTTTTTCTTGCTTTTTTCGGTCAAATCTCGATAAAATAAGGAAAATTAAGGGAAAAAAAGAGGAAAAAAACTGAAATTTCGCTAAAATTATTCGTTTTTCTTGCTTTTTTCGGTCAAATCTCGATAAAATAAGGAAAATTAAGGGAAAAAAAGAGGATAAAAATTGATATTTCGATAAAATTATTCGTTTTTCTTGCTTTTTTCGGTCAAATCTCGTTAAATGAGGAGAATGAAGGAAAAAATGAGGATAAAAATTGAAATTTCGCTAAAATCATTCGTTTTTCTTGCTTTTTTCGGTCAAATCTTGATAAAATAAGGAAAATTAAGGGAAAAAAAGATGAAAAAAAATGGAAATTTCGCAAAAATTATTCGTTTTTCTTGCTTTTTTCGGTCAAATCTCGATAAAACAAAGAAAATTAAGGGAAAAAAAGAGGAAAAAAATTGAAATTTCGCTAAAATTATTCGTTTTTCTTGCTTTTTTCGGTCAAATCTCGATAAAATAAGCAAAATTAAGGGAAAAAAAGAGGAAAAAAATTTAAATTTCGCTAAAATTATTCGTTTTTCTTGCTTTTTTCGGTCAAATCTCGATAAAATAAGCAAAATTAAGGGAAAAAAAGAGGAAAAAAATTGAAATTTCGCTAAAATTTTTCGTTTTTCTTGCTTTTTTCGGTCAAATCTCGATAAAATAAGGAAAATTAAGGGAAAAAAAGATGAAAAAAATTGAAATTTCGCTAAAATCATTCGTTTTTCTTGCTTTTTTCGGTCAAATCTCGATAAAATAAGGAAAATTAAGGGAAAGAAAGAGGAAAAAATTGAAATTTCGCTAAAGTTATTCGTTTTTCTTGCTTTTTTTGGTCAATTCTCGATAAAGTAAGGAAAATTAAGGGAAAAAAAGAGGAAAAAAATTGAAATTTCGCTAAAATTATTCGTTTTTCATGCATTTTTCGGTCAAATCTCGATAAAATAAGGAATATTAAGGGAAAAAAAGATGAAAAAAAATGGAAATTTCGCAAAAATTATTCGTTTTTCTTGCTTTTTTCGGTCAAATCTCGATAAAATAAGGAAAATTAAGGGAAAAAAAGAGGAAAAAAATTGAAATTTCGCTAAAATTATTCGTTTTTCTTGCTTTTCTCGGTAAAATCTCGATAAAATAAGGAAAATTAAGTGAAAAAAGAGGATAAAAATTTATATTTCGATAAAATTATTCGTTTTTCTTGCTTTTTTCGGTCAAATCTCGTTAAATGAGGAGAATGAAGGAAAAAATGAGGATAAAAATTGAAATTTCGCTAAAATCATTCGTTTTTCTTGCTTTTTTCGGTCAAATCTCGATAAAATAAGGAAAATTAAGGGAAAAAAAGATGAAAAAAATGGAAATTTCGCAAAAATTATTCGTTTTTCTTGCTTTTTTCGGTCAAATCTCGATAAAATAAGGAAAATTAAGGGAAAAAAAGAGGAAAAAAATTGAAATTTCGCTAAAATCATTCGTTTTTCTTGCTTTTTTCGGTCAAATCTCGATAAAATAAGGAAAATTAAGGGAAAAAAAGATGAAAAAGATTGAAATTTCGCTAAAATTATTCGTTTTTCTTGCTTTTTTCGGTCAAATCTCGATAAAATACGGAAAATTAAGGGAAAAAAGAGGATAAAAATTGATATTTTGCAAAAATTATTCGTTTTTCTTGCTTTTTTCGGTCAAATCTCGTTAAATGAGGAAAACTAGGGGGAAAAAGAGAGAAAAAAAATTGAAATTTCGCTAAAATTATTCGTTTTTCTTCCTTTTTGCGGTCAAATCTCGATAAAGTAAGGAAAATTAAGGGAAAAAAAGGATAAAAATTGATATTTCGATAAAATTATTCGTTATTCTTGCTTTTTTCGGTCAAATCTCGTTAAATGAGGAGAATGAAGGAAAAAATGAGGAAAAAAATTGAAATTTCGCTAAAATTACTCGTTTTTCTTGCTTTTTTCGGTCAAATCTCGATGAAATAAGGAAAATTAAGGGAAAAAAAGAGGGAAAAAATTGAAATTTCGCTAAAATTATTCGTCTTTCTTGCTTTTTTCGGTCAAATCTCGATAAAATAAGGAAAATTAAGGGAAAAAAAGAGGAAAAAAATTGAAATTTCGCTAAAATTATTCGTTTTTCTTGCTTTTTTTCGGTCAAATCTCGATAAAATAAGGAAAATTAAGTGAAAAAAAGAGGAAAAAAACTGAAATTTCGCTAAAATTATTCTTTTTTCTTGCTTTTTTCGGTCAAATCTCGATAAAATAAGGAAAATTAAGGGAAAAAAAGAGGATAAATATTGATATTTCGATAAAATTATTCGTTTTTTCTTGCTTTTTTCGGTCAAATCTCGTTAAATGAGGAGAATGAAGGAAAAAATGAGGATAAAAATTGAAATTTCGCTAAAATCATTCGTTTTTCTTGCTTTTTTCGGTCAAATCTTGATAAAATAAGGAAAATTAAGGGAAAAAAAGATGAAAAAAATGGAAATTTCGCAAAAATTATTCGTTTTTCTTGCTTTTTTCGGTCAAATCTCGATAAAATAAAGAAAATTAAGGGAAAAAAAGAGGAAAAAAATTGAAATTTCGCTAAAATTATTCGTTTTTCTTGCTTTTTTCGGTCAAATCTCGATAAAATAAGCAAAATTAAGGGAAAAAAAGAGGAAAAAAATTTAAATTTCGCTAAAATTACTCGTTTTTCTTGCTTTTTACGGTCAAATCTCGATAAAATAAGGAAAATTAAGGGAATAAAAGAGGAAAAAAATTGAAATTTCGCTAAAATTTTTCGTTTTTTCTTGCTTTTTTCGGTCAAATCTCGATAAAATAAGGAAAATTAAGGGAAAAAAAGATGAAAAAAATTGAAATTTCGCTAAAATCATTCGTTTTTCTTGCTTTTTTCAGTCAAATCTCGATAAAATAAGGAAAATTAAGGGAAATAAAGATGAAAAAAATTGAAATTTCGCTAAAATTATTCGTTTTTCTTGCTTTTTTCGGTCAAATCTCGATAAAATAAGGAAAATTAAGGGAAAAAAGAGGATAAAAATTGATATTTCGCTAAATTTATTCGTTTTTCTTGCTTTTTTCGGTCAAATCTCGATAAAATAAGGGAAATTAAGGGGAATAAAGAGGAAAAAATTTGAAATTTTGCTAAAATTATCCATTTTTCTTGCTTTTTTCGGTGAAATCTCGATAAAATAAGGAAAATTAAGGGAAAGAAAGAGGAAAAAATTGAAATTTCGCTAAAGTTATTCGTTTTTCTTGCTTTATTCGGTCAAATCTCGATAAAATAAGGAAAATTAAGGGAAAGAAAGAGGATAAAAATTGAAATTTCGCTAAAATTATTCGTTTTTCTTGCTTTTTTCGGTCAAATCTCGATAAAATAAGGAAAATTAAGGAAAAAAAAAGGATAAAAATTGATATTTTGCAAAAATTATTCGTTTTTCTTGCTTTTTTCGGTCAAATCTCGTTAAATGAGGAAAACTAAGGGAAAAAGAGAGAAAAAAAATTGAAATTTCGCTTAAATTATTCGTTTTTCTTCCTTTTTGCGGTCAAATCTCGATAAAGTAAGGAAAATTAAGGGAAAAAAAAGGATAAAAATTGATATTTCGATAAAATTATTCGTTATTCTTGCTTTTTTCGGTCAAATCTCGTTAAATGAGGAGAATGAAGGAAAAAATGAGGAAAAAAATTGAAATTTTGCTAAAATTATTCGTTTTTCTTGCTTTTTTCGGTCAAATCTCGATAAAATAAGGAAAATTAAGGGAAAAAAAGATGAAAAAAATGGAAATTTCGCAAAAATTATTCGTTTTTCTTGCTTTTTTCGGTCAAATCTCGATAAAATAAGGAAAATTAAGGGAAAAAAAGAGGAAAAAAATTTAAATTTCGCTAAAATTACTCGTTTTTCTTGCTTTTTTCGGTCAAATCTCGATGAAATAAGGAAAATTAAGGGAAAAAAAGAGGGAAAAAATTGAAATTTCGCTAAAATTATTCGTCTTTCTTGCTTTTTTCGGTCAAATCTCGAAAAATAAGGAAAATTAAGGGAAAAAAAGAGGAAAAAAATTCAAAAATAAGGAAAATTAAGGGAAAAAAAGAGGAAAAAAATTGAAATTTCGCTAAAATTATTCGTTTTTCATGCTTTTTTCGGTCAAATCTCGATAAAATAAGGAAAATTAAGGGAAAAAAAGAGGAAAAAAACTGAAATTTCGCTAAAATTATTCGTTTTTCTTGCTTTTTTCGGTCAAATCTCGATAAAATAAGGAAAATTAAGGGAAAAAAAGAGGATAAAAATTGATATTTCGATAAAATTATTCGTTTTTCTTGCTTTTTTCGGTCAAATCTCGTTAAATGAGGAGAATGAAGGAAAAAATGAGGATAAAAATTGAAATTTCGCTAAAATCATTCGTTTTTCTTGCTTTTTTCGGTCAAATCTTGATAAAATAAGGAAAATTAAGGGAAAAAAAGATGAAAAAAAATGGAAATTTCGCAAAAATTATTCGTTTTTCTTGCTTTTTTCGGTCAAATCTCGATAAAATAAAGAAAATTAAGGGAAAAAAAGAGGAAAAAAATTGAAATTTCGCTAAAATTATTCGTTTTTCTTGCTTTTTTCGGTCAAATCTCGATAAAATAAGCAAAATTAAGTGAAAAAAAGAGGAAAAAAATTTAAATTTCGCTAAAATTACTCGTTTTTCTTGCTTTTTACGGTCAAATCTCGATAAAATAAGGAAAATTAAGGGAAAAAAAGAGGAAAAAAATTGAAATTTCGCTAAAATTTTTCGTTTTTCTTGCTTTTTTCGGTCAAATCTCGATAAAATAAGGAAAATAAAGGGAAAAAAAGATGAAAAAAATTGAAATTTCGCTAAAATCATTCGTTTTTCTTGCTTTTTTCGGTCAAATCTCGATAAAATAAGGAAAATTAAGGGAAAAAAAGATGAAAAAAATTGAAATTTCGCTAAAATTATTCGTTTTTCTTGCTTTTTTTCGGTCAAATCTCGATAAAATAAGGAAAATTAAGGGAAAAAAGAGGATAAAAATTGATATTTCGCTAAATTTATTCGTTTTTCTTGCTTTTTTCGGTCAAATCTCGATAAAATAAGGGAAATTAAGGGGAATAAAGAGGAAAAAATTTGAAATTTTGCTAAAATTATCCATTTTTCTTGCTTTTTTCGGTGAAATCTCGATAAAATAAGGAAAATTAAGGGAAAGAAGGAGGAAAAAATTGAAATTTCGCTAAAGTTATTCGTTTTTCTTGCTTTTTTTGGTCAATTCTCGATAAAGTAAGGAAAATTAAGGGAAAAAAAGAGGAAAAAAATTGAAATTTCGCTAAAATTATTCGTTTTTCATGCATTTTTCGGTCAAATCTCGATAAAATAAGGAATATTAAGAGAAAAGAAGAGGAAACAAATTGAAATTTCGCTAAAATGATTCGTTTTTCTTGCTTTTTTCGGTCAAATCTCGATATAATAAGGAAAATTAAGGGAAAAAAAGAGGAAAAAAATTGAAATTTCGCTAAAATTTTTCGTTTTTCTTGCTTTATTCGGTCAAATCTCGATAAAATAAGGAAAATTAAGGGAAAGAAAGAGGATAAAAATTGATATTTCGATAAAATTATTCGTTTTTCTTGCTTTTTTCGGTCAAATCTCGTTAAATGAGGAGAATGATGGAAAAAATGAGGAAAAAAATTGAAATTTCACTAAAATTATTCATTTTTCTTGCTTTTTTCGGTCAAATCTCGATAAAATAAGGAAAATTAAGGGAAAAAAAGAGGAAAAAAATTGAAATTTCGCTAAAATTATTCGTTTTTCTTGCTTTTTTCGGTGAAATCTCGATAAAATAAGGAAAATTAAGGGAAAAAAAGAGGGAAAAAATTGAAATTTCGCCAAAATTATTCGTTTTTCTTGCTCTTTTCGGTCAAATCTCAATAAAATAAGGAAAATTAAGGGAAAAAAAGAGGAAAAAAATTGAAATTTCGCTAAAATAACTCGTTTTTCTTGCTTTTTTCGGTCAAATGTCGATAAAATAAGCAAAATTAAGGGAAAAAAAGATGAAAAAAATTGAAATTTCGCTAAAATTATTCGTTTTTCTTGCTTTTTTCGGTCAAATCTCGATAAAATAAGGAAAATTAAGGGAAAAAAACAGGATAAAAATTGATATTTCGCTAAATTTATTCGTTTTTCTTGCTTTTTTCGGTCAAATCTCGATAAAATAAGGAAAATTAAGGAAAAAAAAAGGATAAAAATTGATATTTCGCTAAATTTATTCGTTTTTCTTGCTTATTTCGGTCAAATCACGATAAAAAAAGGGAAATTAAGGGGAATAAAGAGGAAAAAATTTGAAATTTTGCTAAAATTATCCATTTTTCTTGCTTTTTTCGGTGAATTCTCGATAAAATAAGGAAAATTAAGGGAAAGAAAGAGGAAAAAATTGAAATTTCGCTAAAGTTATTCGTTTTTCTTGCTTTTTTCGGTCAATTCTCGATAAAGTAAGGAAAATTAAGGGAAAAAAAGATGAAAAAAATTGAAATTTCGCTAAAATTATTCGTTTTTTCATGCATTTTTCGGTCAAATCTCGATAAAATAAGGAAAATTAAGAGAAAAAAAGAGGAAAAAAATTGAAATTTCGCTAAAATTATTCGTTTTTTCTTGCTTTTTTCGGTCAAATCTCGATAAAATAAGGAAAATTAAGGGAAAAAACAGGATAAAAATTGATATTTCGCTAAATTTATTCGTTTTTCTTGCTTTTTTCGGTCAAATCTCGATAAAATTAGGAAAATTAAGGGAAAAAAGAGGAGAAAAATTGAAATTTCGCTAAAATTATTCGTTTTTCTTGCTTTTTTCGGTCAGATCTCGATAAAATAAGGAAAATTAAGGAAAAAAAAAGAGGATAAACATTGATATTTCGATAAAATTATTCGTTTTTCTTGCTTTTTTCGGTCAAATCTCATTAAATGAGGAAAATGAAGGAAAAAAAGCGGAAAAAAATTGAAATTTCGCTAAAATTATTCGTTTTTCTTGCTTTTTTCGGTCAGATCTCGATAAAATAAGGAAAATTATGAGAAAAAAAGAGGAAAAAAATTGAAATTTCGCTAAAATTATTCGTTTTTATTGCTTTTTTCGGTGATATCTCGATAAAATAAGGAAAATTAAGGGAAAAAAAGAGGATATAAACTGATATTTCGATAAAATTATTCATTTTTCTTGCTTTTCTCAATCAAATCTCGTTAAATGAGGAGAATGAAGGAAAAAAAGAGGAAAAAAATTGAAATTTCGCGAAAAATATAGGTTTTTCTTGCTTTTTTCGGTCAAATCTCGATAAAATAAGGTAAATTAAGGGAAAAAAAGAGGAAAAAAATTGAAATTTCGCTAAAATTATTCGTTTTTCTTGCTTTTTTTCGGTAAAATCTCGATAAAATAAGGAAATTAAGGGAAAAAAGAGGAAAAAAATTGAAATTTCGCTAAAATTATTCGTTTTTCTTGCTTTTTTCGGTCAAATCTCGATAAAATAAGGAAAATTAAGAGAAAAAAAGAGGAAACAAATTGAAATATCGCTAACATTATTCGTTTTTCTTGCTTTTTTCGGTGAAATCTCGATAAAATAAGGAAAATTAAGGGAAAAAAGAGGATAAAAATTGATATTCCGCGAAATTATTCGTTTTACTTGCTTTTTTCGGTCAAATCTCGTTAAATGAGGAGAATGAAGGAATAAAAGAGGAAAAAAATTGAAATTTCGCTAAAATTATTCGTTTTTCTTGCTTTTTTCGGTCAAATCTCGATAAAATAAGGAAAATTAAGGGAAAAAAAGATGAAAAAAATTGAAATTTCGCTAAAATTACTCGTTTTTCTTGCTTTTTTCGGTCAAATCTCGATAAAATAAGGATAAATTAAGGGTAAAAAGAGGATAAAAATTGATATTTCGATAAAATTATTTGTTTTTCTTGCTTTTTTCGGTCAAATCTCGATAAAGTTAGGAAAATTAAGGGAAAAAAAGATGAAAAAAATTGAAATTTCGCTAAAATTATTCGTCTTTCTTGCTTTTTTCGGTCAAATCTCGATAAAATAAGGAAAATTTAGGGAAAAAAAGAGGAAAAAAATTGAAATTTCGCTAAAATTATTCATTTTTCTTGCTTTTTTCGGTCAAATCTCGATAAAATAAGGAAAATTAAGGGAAAAAAAGAGGAAAAAAATTGAAATTTCGCTAAAATTATTCGTTTTTCTTGCTTTTTTCGGTCAAATCTCGATAAAATAAGGAAAATTAAGGGAAAAAAAAAGGAAAAATACTGAAATTTCCCTAAAATTATTCGTTTTTCTTGCTTTTTTTGGTGAAATCTCGATAAAATAAGGAAAATTAAGGGAAAAAAAGAGGATAAAAATTGAAATTTCGCTAAAATTATTTTTTTTTTTGCTTTTTTCGGTCAAATCTCGATAAAATAAGGAAAACTAAGGGAAAAAAAGAGGAAAAAAATCGAAATTTCGCTAAAATTATTCGTTTTTCTTGCTTTTTTCGGTCAAATCTCGATTAAATACGGAAAATTAAGGGAAAAAAGACGATAAAAATTGATATTTTGCAAAAATTATTCGTTTTTCTTGCTTTTTTCGGTCAAATCTCGTTAAATGAGGAAAATGAAGGAAAAAGAGAGAAAAAAAATTGAAATTTCGCTAAAATTATTCGATTTCTTCCTTTTTGCGGTCAAATCTCGATAAAGTAAGGAAAATTAAGGGAAAAAAAGAGGATAAAAATTAATATTTCGATAAAATTATTCGTTTTTCTTGCTTTTTTAGGTCAAATCTCGTTAAATGAGGAGAATGAAGGAAAAAATGAGGAAAAAAATTGTAATTTCGCTATAATTATTCGTTTTTCTTGCCTTTTTCGGTCAAATCTCGATAAAATAAGGAAAATTAAGGGAAAAAAGAGGATAAAAATTGATATTTCGATAAAATTATTCGTTTTTCTTGCTGTTTTCGGACAAATCTCGATAAAATAAGGAAAATTAAGGGAAAAAAAGAGGAAAAAAACTGAAATTTCGCTAAAATTATTCGTTTTTCTTGCTTTTTTCGGTCAAATCTCGATAAAATAAGGAAAATTAAGGGAAAAAAAGAGGATAAAAATTGATATTTCGATAAAAATATTCGTTTTTCTTGCTTTTTTCGGTCAAATCTCGTTAAATGAGGAGAATGAAGGTAAAAATGAGGATAAAAATTGAAATTTCGCTAAAATCATTCGTTTTTCTTGCTTTTTTCGGTCAAATCTCGATAAAATAAGGAAAATTAAGGGAAAAAAAGATGAAAAAAATGGAAATTTCGCAAAAATTATTCGTTTTTCTAGCATTTTTCGGTCAAATCTCGATAAAGTAAGGAAAATTAAGGGAAAAAAAGGATAAAAATTGATATTTCGATAAAATTATTCGTTATTCTTGCTTTTTTCGGTCAAATCTCGTTAAATGAGGAGAATGAAGGAAAAAATGAGGAAAAAAATTGAAATTTCGCTAAAATTATTCGTTTTTCTTGCTTTTTTCGGTCAAATCTCGATAAAATAAGGAAAATTAAGGGAAAAAAAGATGAAAAAAATGGAAATTTCGCAAAAATTATTCGTTTTTCTTGCTTTTTTCGGTCAAATCTCGATAAAATAAGGAAAATTAAGGGAAAAAAAGAGGAAAAAAATTTAAATTTCGCTAAAATTACTCGTTTTTCTTGCTTTTTTCGGTCAAATCTCGATGAAATAAGGAAAATTAAGGGAAAAAAAGAGGGAAAAAATTGAAATTTCGCTAAAATTATTCGTCTTTCTTGCTTTTTTTCGGTCAAATCTCGATAAAATAAGGAAAATTAAGGGAAAAAAAGAGGAAAAAAATTGAAATTTCGCTAAAATTATTCGTTTTTCTTGCTTTTTTTGGTCAAATCTCGATAAAATAAGGAAAATTAAGGGAAAAAAAGAGGAAAAAAACTGAAATTTCGCTAAAATTATTCGTTTTTCTTGCTTTTTTCGGTCAAATCTCGATAAAATAAGGAAAATTAAGGGAAAAAAGAGGATAAAAATTGATATTTCGATAAAATTATTCGTTTTTCTTGCTTTTTTCGGTCAATTCTCGTTAAATGAGGAGAATGAAGGAAAAAATGAGGATAAAAATTGAAATTTCGCAAATTTCATTCATTTTTCTTGCTTTTTTCGGTCAAATCTCGATAAAATAAGGAAAATTAAGGGAAAAAAAGATGAAAAAAAATGGAAATTTCGCAAAAATTATTCGTTTTTCTTGCTTTTTTCGGTCAAATCTCGATAAAATAAAGAAAATTAAGGGAAAAAAAGAGGAAAAAAATTGAAATTTCGCTAAAATTATTCGTTTTTCTTGCTTTTTTCGGTCAAATCTCGATAAAATAAGCAAAATTAAGGGAAAAAAAGATGAAAAAAATTGAAATTTCGCTAAAATTACTCGTTTTTCTTGCTTTTTACGGTCAAATCTCGATAAAATAAGGAAAATTAAGGGAAAAAAAGAGGAAAAAAATTGAAATTTCGCTAAAATTTTTCGTTTTTCTTGCTTTTTTCGGTCAAATCTCGATAAAATAAGAAAAATTAAGGGAAAAAAAGATGAAAAAAATTGAAATTTTGCTAAAATCATTCGTTTTTCTTGCTTTTTTCGGTCAAATCTCGATTAAATAAGGAAAATTAAGGGAAAAAAAGATGAAAAAAATGGAAATTTCGCAAAAATTATTCGTTTTTCTTGCTTTTTTCGGTCAAATCTCGATGAAATAAGGAAAATTAAGGGAAAAAAAGAGGAAAAAAATTGAAATTTCGCTAAAATTATTCGTTTTTCTTGCTTTTTTCGGTCAAATCTCGATAAAATAAGCAAAATTAAGGGAAAAAAAGATGAAAAAAATTGAAATTTCGCTAAAATTATTCGTTTTTCTTGCTTTTTTCGGTCAAATCTCGATAAAATAAGGAAAATTAAGGGAAAAAAGAGGATAATAATTGAAATTTCGCTAAAATTATTCATTTTTCTTGCTTTTTTCGGTGAAATCTCGATAAAGTAAGGAAAATTAAGGGAAAAAAAGATGAAAAAAATTGAAATTTCGCTAAAATTATTCGTTTTTCTTGCTTTTTTCGGTCAAATCTCGATAAAATAAGGAAAATTAAGGGAAAAAAGAGGATAAAAATTGATATTTCGCTAAATTTATTCGTTTTTCTTGCTTTTTTCGGTCAAATCTCGATAAAATAAGGGAAATTAAGGGGAATAAGGAGGAAAAAATTTGAAATTTTGCTAAGATTATCCATTTTTCTTGCTTTTTTCCGTGAAATCTCGATAAAATAAGGAAAATTAAGGGAAAGAAAGAGGAAAAAATTGAAATTTCGCTAAAGTTATTCGTTTTTCTTGCTTTTTTCGGTCAATTCTCGATAAAGTAAGGAAAATTAAGGGAAAAAAAGAGGAAAAAAATTGAAATTTCGCTAAAATTATTCGTTTTTCATGCATTTTTCGGTCAAATCTCGATAAAATAAGGAATATTAAGAGAAAAGAAGAGGAAACAAATTGAAATTTCGCTAAAATGATTCGTTTTTCTTGCTTTTTTCGGTCAAATCTCGATATAATAAGGAAAATTAAGGGAAAAAAAGAGGAAAAAAATTGAAATTTCGCTAAAATTTTTCGTTTTTCTTGCTTTATTCGGTCAAATCTCGATAAAATAAGGAAAATTAAGGGAAAGAAAGAGGATAAAAATTGATATTTCGATAAAATTATTCGTTTTTCTTGCTTTTTTCGGTCAAATCTCGTTAAATGAGGAGAATGAAGGAAAAAATGAGGAAAAAAATTGAAATTTCACTAAAATTATTCATTTTTCTTGCTTTTTTCGGTCAAATCTCGATAAAATAAGGAAAATTAAGGGAAAAAAAGAGGAAAAAAATTAAAATTTCGCAAAAATTACTCGTTTTTCTTGCTTTTTTCGGTGAAATCTCGATAAAATAAGGAAAATTAAGGGAAAAAAAGAGGGAAAAAATTGAAATTTCGCCAAAATTATTCGTTTTTCTTGCTTTTTTCGGTCAAATCTCAATAAAATAAGGAAAATTAAGGGAAAAAAAGAGGAAAAAAATTGAAATTTCGCTAAAATAACTCGTTTTTCTTGCTTTTTTCGGTCAAATCTCGATAAAATAAGCAAAATTAAGGGAAAAAAAGATGAAAAAAATTGAAATTTCGCTAAAATTATTCGTTTTTCTTGCTTTTTTCGGTCAAATCGCGATAAAATAAGGAAAATTAAGGGAAAAAACAGGATAAAAATTGATATTTCGCTAAATTTATTCGTTTTTCTTGCTTTTTTCGGTCAAATCTCGATAAAATAAGGAAAATTAAGGAAAAAAAAAGGATAAAAATTGATATTTCGCTAAATTTATTCGTTTTTCTTGCTTATTTCGGTCAAATCACGATAAAAAAAGGGAAATTAAGGGGAATAAAGAGGAAAAAATTTGAAATTTTGCTAAAATTATCCATTTTTCTTGCTTTTTTCGGTGAATTCTCGATAAAATAAGGAAAATTAAGGGAATGAAAGAGGAAAAAATTGAAATTTCGCTAAAGTTATTCGTTTTTCTTGCTTTTTTCGGTCAATTCTCGATAAAGTAAGGAAAATTAAGGGAAAAAAAGATGAAAAAAATTGAAATTTCGCTAAAATTATTCGTTTTTCATGCATTTTTCGGTCAAATCTCGATAAAATAAGGAAAATTAAGAGAAAAAAAGAGGAAAAAAATTGAAATTTCGCTAAAATTATTCGTTTTTCTTGCTTTTTTCGGTCAAATCTCGATAAAATAAGGAAAATTAAGGGAAAAAAGAGGATAAAAATAGATATTTCGCTAAAATTATTCGTTTTTCTTGCTTTTTTCGGTCAAATCTCGATAAAATTAGGAAAATTAAGGGAAAAAAAAGGAGAAAAATTGAAATTTCGCTAAAATTATTCGTTTTTCTTGCTTTTTTCGGTCAGATCTCGATAAAATAAGGAAAATTAAGGAAAAAAAATAGGATAAACATTGATATTTCGATAAAATTATTCGTTTTTCTTGCTTTTTTCGGTTAAATCTCATTAAATGAGGAGAATGAAGGAAAAAAAGAGGAAAAAAATTGAAATTTCGCTAAAATTATTCGTTTTTCTTGCTTTTTTCGATCAGATCTCGATAAAATAAGGAAAATTATGGGAAAAAAAGAGGAAAAAAATTGAAATTTCGCTAAAATTATTCGTTTTTATTGCCTTTTTCGGTGATATCTCGATAAAATAAGGAAAATTAAGGGAAAAAAAGAGGATATAAACTGATATTTCGATAAAATTATTCATTTTTCTTGCTTTTCTCAATCAAATCTCGTTAAATGAGGAGAATGAAGGAAAAAAAGAGGAAAAAAATTGAAATTTCGCGAAAAATATAGGTTTTTCTTGCTTTTTTCGGTCAAATCTAGATAAAATAAGGAAATTAAGGGAAAAAAGAGGAAAAAAATTGAAATTTCGCTAAAATTATTCGTTTTTCTTGCTTTTTTCGGTCAAATGTCGATAAAATAAGCAAAATAAAGGGAAAAAAAGATGAAAAAAATTGAAATTTCGCTAAAATTATTCGTTTTTCTTGCTTTTTTCGGTCAAATCTCGATAAAATAAGGAAAATTAAGGGAAAAAACAGGATAAAAATTGATATTTCGCTAAATTTATTCGTTTTTCTTGCTTTTTTCGGTCAAATCTCGATAAAATAAGGAAAATTAAGGAAAAAAAAGGATAAAAATTGATATTTCGCTAAATTTATTCGTTTTTCTTGCTTATTTCGGTCAAATCACGATAAAAAAAGGGAAATTAAGGGGAATAAAGAGGAAAAAATTTTAAATTTTTTCTAAAATTATCCATTTTTCTTGCTTTTTTCGGTGAATTCTCGATAAAATAAGGAAAATTAAGGGAAAGAAAGAGGAAAAAATTGAAATTTCGCTAAAGTTATTCGTTTTTCTTGCTTTTTACGGTCAATTCTCGATAAAGTAAGGAAAATTAAGGGAAAAAAAGATGAAAAAAATTGAAATTTCGCTAAAATTATTCGTTTTTCATGCATTTTTCGGTCAAATCTCGATATAATAAGGAAAATTAAGAGAAAAAAAGAGGAAAAAAATTGAAATTTCGCTAAAATTATTCGTTTTTCTTGCTATTTTCGGTGAAATCTCGATAAAATAAGGAAAATTAAGGGAAAAAAAGAGGGAAAAAATTGAAATTTCGCCAAAATTATTCGTTTTTCTTGCTTTTTTCGGTCAAATCTCAATAAAATAAGGAAAATTTAGGGAAAAAAAGAGGAAAAAAATTGAAATTTCGCTAAAATAACTCGTTTTTCTTGCTTTTTTCGGTCAAATCTCGATAAAATAAGCAAAATTAAGGGAAAAAAAGATGAAAAAAATTGAAATTTCGCTAAAATTATTCGTTTTTCTTGCTTTTTTCGGTCAAATCTCGATAAAATAAGGAAAATTAAGGTAAAAACCGGATAAAAATTGATATTTCGCTAAATTTATTCGTTTTTCTTGCTTTTTTCGGTCAAATCTCGATAAAATAAGGAAAATTAAGGAAAAAAAAAGGATAAAAATTGATATTTCGCTAAATTTATTCGTTTTTCTTGCTTATTTCGGTCAAATCACGATAAAAAAAGGGAAATTAAGGGGAATAAAGAGGAAAAAATTTGAAATTTTGCTAAAATTATCCATTTTTCTTGCTTTTTTCGGTGAATTCTCGATAAAATAAGGAAAATTAAGGGAAAGAAAGAGGAAAAAATTGAAATTTCTCTAAAGTTATTCGTTTTTCTTGCTTTTTTCGGTCAATTCTCGATAAAGTAAGGAAAATTAAGGGAAAAAAAGATGAAAAAAATTGAAATTTCGCTAAAATTATTCGTTTTTCATCCATTTTTCGGTCAAATCTCGATAAAATAAGGAAAATTAAGAGAAAAAAAGAGGAAAAAAATTGAAATTTCGCTAAAATTATTCGTTTTTTTTGCTTTTTTCGGTCAAATCTCGATAAAATAAGGAAAATTAAGAGAAAAAAAGAGGAAAAAAATTGAAATTTCGCTAAAATTATTCGTTTTTCTTGCTTTTTTCGGTCAAATCTCGATAAAATAAGGAAAATTAAGGGAAAAAAGAGGATAAAAATAGATATTTCGCTAAAATTATTCGTTTTTCTTGCTTTTTTCGGTCAAATCTCGATAAAATTAGGAAAATTAAGGGAAAAAAAAGGAGAAAAATTGAAATTTCGCTAAAATTATTCGTTTTTATTGCTTTTTTCGGTCAGATCTCGATAAAATAAGGAAAATTAAGGAAAAAAAATAGGATAAACATTGATATTTCAATAAAATTATTCATTTTTCTTGCTTTTCTCGATCAAATCTCGTTAAATGAGGAGAATGAAGGAAAAAAAGAGGAAAAAAATTGAAATTTCGCGAAAAATATAGGTTTTTCTTGCTTTTTTCGGTCAAATCTCGATAAAATAAGGTAAGTTAAGGGAAAAAAAGAGGAAAAAAATTGAAATTTCGCTAAAATTATTCGTTTTTCTTGCTTTTTTTCGGTAAAATCTCGATAAAATAAGGAAATTAAGGGAAAAAAGAGGAAAAAAATTGAAATTTCGCTAAAATTATTCGTTTTTCTTGCTTTTTTCGGTCAAATGTCGATAAAATAAGCAAAATTAAGGGAAAAAAAGATGAAAAAAATTGAAATTTCGCTAAAATTATTCGTTTTTCTTGCTTTTTTCGGTCAAATCTCGATAAAATAAGGAAAATTAAGGGAAAAAACAGGATAAAAATTGATATTTCGCTAAATTTATTCGTTTTTCTTGCTTTTTTCGGTCAAATCTCGATAAAATAAGGAAAATTAAGGAAAAAAAAAGGATAAAAATTGATATTTCGCTAAATTTATTCGTTTTTCTTGCTTATTTCGGTCAAATCACGATAAAAAAAGGGAAATTAAGGGGAATAAAGAGGAAAAAATTTGAAATTTTGCTAAAATTATCCATTTTTCTTGCTTTTTTCGGTGAATTCTCGATAAAATAAGGAAAATTAAGGGAAAGAAAGAGAAAAAAATTGAAATTTCGCTAAAGTTATTCGTTTTTCTTGCTTTTTTCGGTCAATTCTCGATAAAGTAAGGAAAATTAAGGGAAAAAAAGATGAAAAAAATTGAAATTTCGCTAAAATTATTCGTTTTTCATGCATTTTTCGGTCAAATCTCGATAAAATAAGGAAAATTAAGAGAAAAAAAGAGGAAAAAAATTGAAATTTCGCTAAAATTATTCGTTTTTCTTGCTTTTTTCGGTCAAATCTCGATAAAATAAGGAAAATTAAGGGAAAAAAGAGGATAAAAATAGATATTTCGCTAAAATTATTCGTTTTTCTTGCTTTTTTCGGTCAAATCTCGATAAAATTAGGAAAATTAAGGGAAAAAAAGGAGAAAAATTGAAATTTCGCTAAAATTTTTCGTTTTTCTTGCTTTTTTCGGTCAGATCTCGATAAAATAAGGAAAATTAAGGAAAAAAAAATAGGATAAACATTGATATTTCGATAAAATTATTCGTTTTTCTTGCTTTTTTCGGTCAAATCTCATTAAATGAGGAGAATGAAGGAAAAAAAGAGGAAAAAAATTGAAATTTCGCTAAAATTATTCGTTTTTCTTGCTTTTTTCGATCAGATCTCGATTAAATAAGGAAAATTATGGGAAAAAAAGAGGAAAAAAATTGAAATTTCGCGAAAAATATTCGTTTTTCTTGCTTTTTTCGATCAGATCTCGATAAAATAAGGAAAATTAAGGGAAAAAAAGAGGATCTAAACTGATATTTCGATAAAATTATTCATTTTTCTTGCTTTTCTCAATCAAATCTCGTTAAATGAGGAGAATGAAGGAAAAAAAGAGGAAAAAAATTGAAATTTCGCGAAAAATATAGGTTTTTCTTGCTTTTTTCGGTCAAATCTAGATAAAATAAGGAAATTAAGGGAAAAAAGAGGAAAAAAATTGAAATTTCGCTAAAATTCTTCGTTTTTCTTGCTTTTTTCGGTCAAATGTCGATAAA
Source organism: Sympetrum striolatum (assembly GCA_947579665.1). Lineage (NCBI taxonomy): Eukaryota > Metazoa > Arthropoda > Insecta > Odonata > Libellulidae > Sympetrum > Sympetrum striolatum. The sequence goes on from CANPUZ010000086.1 coordinate 214,105, forward strand.
ATAAGCAAAATTAAGGGAAAAAAAGGTGAAAAAAATTGAAATTTCGCTAAAATTATTCGTTTTTCTTGCTTTTTTCGGTCAAATCTCGATAAAATAAGGAAAATTAAGGGAAAAAACAGGATAAAAATTGATATTTCGCTAAATTTATTCGTTTTTCTTGCTTTTTTCGGTCAAATCTCGATAAAATAAGGAAAATTAAGGAAAAAAAAAGGATAAAAATTGATATTTCGCTAAATTTATTCGTTTTTCTTGCTTATTTCGGTCAAATCACGATAAAAAAAGGGAAATTAAGGGGAATAAAGAGGAAAAAATTTGAAATTTTGCTAAAATTATCCATTTTTCTTGCTTTTTTCGGTGAATTCTCGATAAAATAAGGAAAATTAAGGGAAAGAAAGAGGAAAAAATTGAAATTTCGCTAAAGTTATTCGTTTTTCTTGCTTTTTTCGGTCAATTCTCGATAAAGTAAGGAAAATTAAGGGAAAAAAAGATGAAAAAAATTGAAATTTCGCTAAAATTATTCGTTTTTCATGCATTTTTCGGTCAAATCTCGATAAAATAAGGAAAATTAAGAGAAAAAAAGAGGAAAAAAATTGAAATTTCGCTAAAATTATTCGTTTTTCTTGCTTTTTTCGGTGAAATCTCGATAAAATAAGGAAAATTAAGGGAAAAAAAGAGGGAAAAAATTGAAATTTCGCCAAAATTATTCGTTTTTCTTGCTTTTTTCGGTCAAATCTCAATAAAATAAGGAAAATTTAGGGAAAAAAAGAGGAAAAAAATTGAAATTTCGCTAAAATAACTCGTTTTTCTTGCTTTTTTCGGTCAAATCTCGATAAAATAAGCAAAATTAAGGGAAAAAAAGATGAAAAAAATTGAAATTTCGCTAAAATTATTCGTTTTTCTTGCTTTTTTCGGTCAAATCTCGATAAAATAAGGAAAATTAAGGGAAAAAACAGGATAAAAATTGATATTTCGCTAAATTTATTCGTTTTTCTTGCTTTTTTCGGTCAAATCTCGATAAAATAAGGAAAATTAAGGAAAAAAAAAAGGATAAAAATTGATATTTCGCTAAATTTATTCGTTTTTCTTGCTTATTTCGGTCAAATCACGATAAAAAAAGGGAAATTAAGGGGAATAAAGAGGAAAAAATTTGAAATTTTGCTAAAATTATCCATTTTTCTTGCTTTTTTCGGTGAATTCTCGATAAAATAAGGAAAATTAAGGGAAAGAAAGAGGAAAAAATTGAAATTTCGCTAAAGTTATTCGTTTTTCTTGCTTTTTTCGGTCAATTCTCGATAAAGTAAGGAAAATTAAGGGAAAAAAAGATGAAAAAAATTGAAATTTCGCTAAAATTATTCGTTTTTCATGCATTTTTCGGTCAAATCTCGATAAAATAAGGAAAATTAAGAGAAAAATAGAGGAAAAAAATTGAAATTTCGCTAAAATTATTCGTTTTTCTTGCTTTTTTCGGTCAAATCTCGATAAAATAAGGAAAATTAAGGGAAAAAAGAGGATAAAAATAGATATTTCGCTAAAATTATTCGTTTTTCTTGCTTTTATCGGTCAGATCTCGATAAAATTAGGAAAATTAAGGGAAAAAAAAGGAGAAAAATTGAAATTTCGCTAAAATTATTCGTTTTTCTTGCTTTTTTCGGTCAGATCTCGATAAAATAAGGAAAATTAAGGAAAAAAAAATAGGATAAACATTGATATTTCAATAAAATTATTCGTTTTTCTTGCTTTTTTCGGTCAAATCTCATTAAATGAGGAGAATGAAGGAAAAAAAGAGGAAAAAAATTGAAATTTCGCTAAAATTATTCGTTTTTCTTGCTTTTTTCGATCAGATCTCGATAAAATAAGGAAAATTATGGGAAAAAAAGAGGAAAAAAATTGAAATTTCGCTAAAATTATTCGTTTTTATTGCTTTTTTCGGTGATATCTCGATAAAATAAGGAAAATTAAGGGAAAAAAAGAGGATATAAACTGATATTTCGCTAAAATTATTCGTTTTTCTTGCTTTTTTTCGGTAAAATCTCGATAAAATAAGGAAATTAAGGGAAAAAAGAGGAAAAAAATTGAAATTTCGCTAAAATTATTCGTTTTTCTTGCTTTTTTCGGTCAAATGTCGATAAAATAAGCAAAATTAAGGGAAAAAAAGATGAAAAAAATTGAAATTTCGCTAAAATTATTCGTTTTTCTTGCTTTTTTCGGTCAAATCTCGATAAAATAAGGAAAATTAAGGGAAAAAACAGGATAAAAATTGATATTTCGCTAAATTTATTCGTTTTTCTTGCTTTTTTCGGTCAAATCTCGATAAAATAAGGAAAATTAAGGAAAAAAAAAAGGATAAAAATTGATATTTCGCTAAATTTATTCGTTTTTCTTGCTTATTTCGGTCAAATCACGATAAAAAAAGGGAAATTAAGGGGAATAAAGAGGAAAAAATTTGAAATTTTGCTAAAATTATCCATTTTTCTTGCTTTTTTCGGTGAATTCTCGATAAAATAAGGAAAATTAAGGGAAAGAAAGAGGAAAAAATTGAAATTTCGCTAAAGTTATTCGTTTTTCTTGCTTTTTTCGGTCAATTCTCGATAAAGTAAGGAAAATTAAGGGAAAAAAAGATGAAAAAAATTGAAATTTCGCTAAAATTATTCGTTTTTCATGCATTTTTCGGTCAAATCTCGATAAAATAAGTAAAATTAAGAGAAAAAAAGAGGAAAAAAATTGAAATTTCGCTAAAATTATTCGTTTTTCTTGCTTTTTTCGGTCAAATCTCGATAAAATAAGGAAAATTAAGGGAAAAAAGAGGATAAAAATAGATATTTCGCTAAAATTATTCGTTTTTCTTGCTTTTTTCGGTCAAATCTCGATAAAATTAGGAAAATTAAGGGAAAAAAAAGGAGAAAAATTGAAATTTCGCTAAAATTATTCGTTTTTCTTGCTTTTTTCGGTCAGATTTCGATAAAATAAGGAAAATTAAGGAAAAAAAAATAGGATAAACATTGATATTTCGATAAAATTATTCGTTTTTCTTGCTTTTTCCGGGCAAATCTCATTAAATGAGGAGAATGAAGGAAAAAAAGAGGAAAAAAATTGAAATTTCGCTAAAATTATTCGTTTTTCTTGCTTTTTTCGATCAGATCTCGATAAAATAAGGAAAATTATGGGAAAAAAAGAGGAAAAAAATTGAAATTTCGCTAAAATTATTCGTTTTTATTGCTTTTTTCGGTGATATCTCGATAAAATAAGGAAAATTAAGGGAAAAAAGAGGATATAAACTGATATTTCGATAAAATTATTCATTTTTCTTGCTTTTCTCAATCAAATCTCGTTAAATGAGGAGAATGAAGGAAAAAAAGAGGAAAAAAATTGAAATTTCGCGAAAAATATAGGTTTTTCTTGCTTTTTTCGGTCAAATCTAGATAAAATAAGGAAATTAAGGGAAAAAAGAGGAAAAAAATTGAAATTTCGCTAAAATTATTCGTTTTTCTTGCTTTTTTCGGTCAAATGTCGATAAAATAAGCAAAATTAAGGGAAAAAAAGATGAAAAAAATTGAAATTTCGCTAAAATTATTCGTTTTTCTTGCTTTTTTCGGTCAAATCTCGATAAAATAAGGAAAATTAAGGAAAAAAAACAGGATAAAAATTGATATTTCGCTAAATTTATTCGTTTTTCTTGCTTTTTTCGGTCAAATCTCGATAAAATAAGGAAAATTAAGGAAAAAAAAAGGATAAAAATTGATATTTCGCTAAATTTATTAGTTTTTCTTGCTTATTTCGGTCAAATCACGATAAAAAAAGGGAAATTAAGGGGAATAAAGAGGAAAAAATTTGAAATTTTGCTAAAATTATCCATTTTTCTTGCTTTTTTCGGTGAATTCTCGATAAAATAAGGAAAATTAAGGGAAAGAAAGAGGAAAAAATTGAAATTTCGCTAAAGTTATTCGTTTTTCTTGCTTTTTTCGGTCAATTCTCGATAAAGTAAGGAAAATTAAGGGAAAAAAAGATGAAAAAAATTGAAATTTCGCTAAAATTATTCGTTTTTCATGCATTTTTCGGTCAAATCTCGATAAAATAAGGAAAATTAAGAGAAAAAAAGAGGAAAAAAATTGAAATTTCGCTAAAATTATTCGTTTTTCTTGCTTTTTTCGGTGAAATCTCGATAAAATAAGGAAAATTAAGGGAAAAAAAGAGGGAAAAAATTGAAATTTCGCCAAAATTATTCGTTTTTCTTGCTTTTTTCGGTCAAATCTCAATAAAATAAGGAAAATTTAGGGAAAAAAAGAGGAAAAAAATTGAAATTTCGCTAAAATAACTCGTTTTTCTTGCTTTTTTCGGTCAAATCTCGATAAAATAAGCAAAATTAAGGGAAAAAAAGATGAAAAAAATTGAAATTTCGCTAAAATTATTCGTTTTTCTTGCTTTTTTCGGTCAAATCTCGATAAAATAAGGAAAATTAAGGGAAAAAACAGGATAAAAATTGATATTTCGCTAAATTTATTCGTTTTTCTTGCTTTTTTCGGTCAAATCTCGATAAAATAAGGAAAATTAAGGGAAAAAAAGAGGATAAAAATTGAAATTTCGCTAAAATTATTCGTTTTTCTTGCTTTTTTCGGTCAGATCTCGATAAAATAAGGAAAATTAAGGAAAAAAAAATAGGATAAACATTGATATTTCGATAAAATTATTCGTTTTTCTTGCTTTTTTCGGTCAAATCTCATTAAATGAGGAGAATGAAGGAAAAAAAGAGGAAAAAAATTGAAATTTCGCTAAAATTATTCGTTTTTCTTGCTTTTTTCGATCAGATCTCGATAAAATAAGGAAAATTATGGGAAAAAAAGAGGAAAAAAATTGAAATTTCGCTAAAATTATTCGTTTTTATTGCTTTTTTCGGTGATATCTCGATAAAATAAGGAAAATTAAGGGAAAAAAAGAGGATATAAACTGATATTTCGATAAAATTATTCATTTTTCTTGCTTTTCTCAATCAAATCTCGTTAAATGAGGAGAATGAAGGAAAAAAAGAGGAAAAAAATTTAAATTTCGCGAAAAATATAGGTTTTTCTTGCTTTTTTCGGTCAAATCTAGATAAAATAAGGAAATTAAGGGAAAAAAGAGGAAAAAAATTGAAATTTCGCTAAAATTATTCGTTTTTCTTGCTTTTTTCGGTCAAATGTCGATAAAATAAGCAAAATTAAGGGAAAAAAAGGTGAAAAAAATTGAAATTTCGCTAAAATTATTCGTTTTTCTTGCTTTTTTCGGTCAAATCTCGATAAAATAAGGAAAATTAAGGGAAAAAACAGGATAAAAATTGATATTTCGCTAAATTTATTCGTTTTTCTTGCTTTTTTCGGTCAAATCTCGATAAAATAAGGAAAATTAAGGAAAAAAAAAGGATAAAAATTGATATTTCGCTAAATTTATTCGTTTTTCTTGCTTATTTCGGTCAAATCACGATAAAAAAAGGGAAATTAAGGGGAATAAAGAGGAAAAAATTTGAAATTTTGCTAAAATTATCCATTTTTCTTGCTTTTTTCGGTGAATTCTCGATAAAATAAGGAAAATTAAGGGAAAGAAAGAGGAAAAAATTGAAATTTCGCTAAAGTTATTCGTTTTTCTTGCTTTTTTCGGTCAATTCTCGATAAAGTAAGGAAAATTAAGGGAAAAAAAGATGAAAAAAATTGAAATTTCGCTAAAATTATTCGTTTTTCATGCATTTTTCGGTCAAATCTCGATAAAATAAGGAAAATTAAGAGAAAAAAAGAGGAAAAAAATTGAAATTTCGCTAAAATTATTCGTTTTTCTTGCTTTTTTCGGTGAAATCTCGATAAAATAAGGAAAATTAAGGGAAAAAAAGAGGGAAAAAATTGAAATTTCGCCAAAATTATTCGTTTTTCTTGCTTTTTTCGGTCAAATCTCAATAAAATAAGGAAAATTTAGGGAAAAAAAGAGGAAAAAAATTGAAATTTCGCTAAAATAACTCGTTTTTCTTGCTTTTTTCGGTCAAATCTCGATAAAATAAGCAAAATTAAGGGAAAAAAAGATGAAAAAAATTGAAATTTCGCTAAAATTATTCGTTTTTCTTGCTTTTTTCGGTCAAATCTCGATAAAATAAGGAAAATTAAGGGAAAAAACAGGATAAAAATTGATATTTCGCTAAATTTATTCGTTTTTCTTGCTTTTTTCGGTCAAATCTCGATAAAATAAGGAAAATTAAGGAAAAAAAAAAGGATAAAAATTGATATTTCGCTAAATTTATTCGTTTTTCTTGCTTATTTCGGTCAAATCACGATAAAAAAAGGGAAATTAAGGGGAATAAAGAGGAAAAAATTTGAAATTTTGCTAAAATTATCCATTTTTCTTGCTTTTTTCGGTGAATTCTCGATAAAATAAGGAAAATTAAGGGAAAGAAAGAGGAAAAAATTGAAATTTCGCTAAAGTTATTCGTTTTTCTTGCTTTTTTCGGTCAATTCTCGATAAAGTAAGGAAAATTAAGGGAAAAAAAGATGAAAAAAATTGAAATTTCGCTAAAATTATTCGTTTTTCATGCATTTTTCGGTCAAATTTCGATAAAATAAGGAAATTTAAGAGAAAAATAGAGGAAAAAAATTGAAATTTCGCTAAAATTATTCGTTTTTCTTGCTTTTTTCGGTCAAATCTCGATAAAATAAGGAAAATTAAGGGAAAAAAGAGGATAAAAATAGATATTTCGCTAAAATTATTCGTTTTTCTTGCTTTTATCGGTCAGATCTCGATAAAATTAGGAAAATTAAGGGAAAAAAAAGGAGAAAAATTGAAATTTCGCTAAAATTATTCGTTTTTCTTGCTTTTTTCGGTCAGATCTCGATAAAATAAGGAAAATTAAGGAAAAAAAAATAGGATAAACATTGATATTTCAATAAAATTATTCGTTTTTCTTGCTTTTTTCGGTCAAATCTCATTAAATGAGGAGAATGAAGGAAAAAAAGAGGAAAAAAATTGAAATTTCGCTAAAATTATTCGTTTTTCTTGCTTTTTTCGATCAGATCTCGATAAAATAAGGAAAATTATGGGAAAAAAAGAGGAAAAAAATTGAAATTTCGCTAAAATTATTCGTTTTTATTGCTTTTTTCGGTGATATCTCGATAAAATAAGGAAAATTAAGGGAAAAAAAGAGGATATAAACTGATATTTCGATAAAATTATTCATTTTTCTTGCTTTTCTCAATCAAATCTCGTTAAATGAGGAGAATGAAGGAAAAAAAGAGGAAAAAAATTGAAATTTCGCGAAAAATATAGGTTTTTCTTGCTTTTTTCGGTCAAATCTCGATAAAATAAGGTAAGTTAAGGGAAAAAAAGAGGAAAAAAATTGAAATTTCGCTAAAATTATTCGTTTTTCTTGCTTTTTTTCGGTAAAATCTCGATAAAATAAGGAAATTAAGGGAAAAAAGAGGAAAAAAATTGAAATTTCGCTAAAATTATTCGTTTTTCTTGCTTTTTTCGGTCAAATGTCGATAAAATAAGCAAAATTAAGGGAAAAAAAGATGAAAAAAATTGAAATTTCGCTAAAATTATTCGTTTTTCTTGCTTTTTTCGGTCAAATCTCGATAAAATAAGGAAAATTAAGGGAAAAAACAGGATAAAAATTGATATTTCGCTAAATTTATCCGTTTTTCTTGCTTTTTTCGGTCAAATCTCGATAAAATAAGGAAAATTAAGGAAAAAAAAAAGGATAAAAATTGATATTTCGCTAAATTTATTCGTTTTTCTTGCTTATTTCGGTCAAATCACGATAAAAAAAGGGAAATTAAGGGGAATAAAGAGGAAAAAGTTTGAAATTTTGCTAAAATTATCCATTTTTCTTGCTTTTTTCGGTGAATTCTCGATAAAATAAGGAAAATTAAGGGAAAGAAAGAGGAAAAAATTGAAATTTCGCTAAAGTTATTCGTTTTTCTTGCTTTTTTCGGTCAATTCTCGATAAAGTAAGGAAAATTAAGGGAAAAAAAGATGAAAAAAATTGAAATTTCGCTAAAATTATTCGTTTTTCATGCATTATTCGGTCAAATCTCGATAAAATAAGGAAAATTAAGAGAAAGAAAGAGGAAAAAAATTGAAATTTCGCTAAAATTATTCGTTTTTCTTGCTTTTTTCGGTCAAATCTCGATAAAATAAGGAAAATTAAGGGAAAAAAGAGGATAAAAATAGATATTTCGCTAAAATTATTCGTTTTTCTTGCTTTTTTCGGTCAAATCTCGATAAAATTAGGAAAATTAAGGGAAAAAAAAGGAGAAAAATTGAAATTTCGCTAAAATTATTCGTTTTTCTTGCTTTTTTCGGTCAGATCTCGATAAAATAAGGAAAATTAAGGAAAAAAAAATAGGATAAACATTGATATTTCGATAAAATTATTCGTTTTTCTTGCTTTTTTCGGTCAAATCTCATTAAATGAGGAGAATGAAGGAAAAAAAGAGGAAAAAAATTGAAATTTCGCTAAAATTATTCGTTTTTCTTGCTTTTTTCGATCAGATCTCGATAAAATAAAGAAATTATGGGAAAAAAAGAGGAAAAAAATTGAAATTTCGCTAAAATTATTCGTTTTTATTGCTTTTTTCGGTGATATCTCGATAAAATAAGGAAAATTAAGGGAAAAAAGAGGATATAAACTGATATTTCGATAAAATTATTCATTTTTCTTGCTTTTCTCAATCAAATCTCGTTAAATGAGGAGAATGAAGGAAAAAAAGAGGAAAAAAATTGAAATTTCGCGAAAAATATAGGTTTTTCTTGCTTTTTTCGGTCAAATCTAGATAAAATAAGGAAATTAAGGGAAAAAAGAGGAAAAAAATTCAAATTTCGCTAAAATTATTCGTTTTTCTTGCTTTTTTCGGTCAAATGTCGATAAAATAAGCAAAATTAAGGGAAAAAAAGATGAAAAAAATTGAAATTTCGCTAAAATTATTCGTTTTTCTTGCTTTTTTCGGTCAAATCTCGATAAAATAAGGAAAATTAAGGAAAAAAAACAGGATAAAAATTGATATTTCGCTAAATTTATTCGTTTTTCTTGCTTTTTTCGGTCAAATCTCGATAAAATAAGGAAAATTAAGGAAAAAAAAAGGATAAAAATTGATATTTCGCTAAATTTATTCGTTTTTCTTGCTTATTTCGGTCAAATCACGATAAAAAAAAGGGAAATTAAGGGGAATAAAGAGGAAAAAATTTGAAATTTTGCTAAAATTATCCATTTTTCTTGCTTTTTTCGGTGAATTCTCGATAAAATAAGGAAAATTAAGGGAAAGAAAGAGGAAAAAATTGAAATTTCGCTAAAGTTATTCGTTTTTCTTGCTTTTTTCGGTCAATTCTCGATAAAGTAAGGAAAATTAAGGGAAAAAAAGATGAAAAAAATTGAAATTTCGCTAAAATTATTCGTTTTTCATGCATTTTTCGGTCAAATCTCGATAAAATGAGGAAAATTAAGAGAAAAAAAGAGGAAAAAAATTGAAATTTCGCTAAAATTATTCGTTTTTCTTGCTTTTTTCGGTGAAATCTCGATAAAATAAGGAAAATTAAGGGAAAAAAAGAGGGAAAAAATTGAAATTTCGCCAAAATTATTCGTTTTTCTTGCTTTTTTCGGTCAAATCTCAATAAAATAAGGAAAATTTAGGGAAAAAAAGAGGAAAAAAATTGAAATTTCGCTAAAATAACTCGTTTTTCTTGCTTTTTTCGGTCAAATCTCGATAAAATAAGCAAAATTAAGGGAAAAAAAGATGAAAAAAATTGAAATTTCGCTAAAATTATTCGTTTTTCTTGCTTTTTTCGGTCAAATCTCGATAAAATAAGGAAAATTAAGGGAAAAAACAGGATAAAAATTGATATTTCGCTAAATTTATTCGTTTTTCTTGCTTTTTTCGGTCAAATCTCGATAAAATAAGGAAAATTAAGGAAAAAAAAAGGATAAAAATTGATATTTCGCTAAATTTATTCGTTTTTCTTGCTTATTTCGGTCAAATCACGATAAAAAAAGGGAAATTAAGGGGAATAAAGAGGAAAAAATTTGAAATTTTGCTAAAATTATCCATTTTTCTTGCTTTTTTCGGTGAATTCTCGATAAAATAAGGAAAATTAAGGGAAAGAAAGAGGAAAAAATTGAAATTTCGCTAAAGTTATTCGTTTTTCTTGCTTTTTTCGGTCAATTCTCGATAAAGTAAGGAAAATTAAGGGAAAAAAAGATGAAAAAAATTGAAATTTCGCTAAAATTATTCGTTTTTCATGCATTTTTCGGTCAAATCTCGATAAAATAAGGAAAATTAAGAGAAAAAAAGAGGAAAAAAATTGAAATTTCGCTAAAATTATTCGTTTTTATTGCTTTTTTCGGTGATATCTCGATAAAATAAGGAAAATTAAGGGAAAAAAAGAGGATATAAACTGATATTTCGATAAAATTATTCATTTTTCTTGCTTTTCTCAATCAAATCTCGTTAAATGAGGAGAATGAAGGAAAAAAAGAGGAAAAAAATTGAAATTTCGCGAAAAATATAGGTTTTTCTTGCTTTTTTCGGTCAAATCTCGATAAAATAAGGTAAGTTAAGGGAAAAAAAGAGGAAAAAAATTGAAATTTCGCTAAAATTATTCGTTTTTCTTGCTTTTTTTCGGTAAAATCTCGATAAAATAAGGAAATTAAGGGAAAAAAGAGGAAAAAAATTGAAATTTCGCTAAAATTATTCGTTTTTCTTGCTTTTTTCGGTCAAATGTCGATAAAATAAGCAAAATTAAGGGAAAAAAAGATGAAAAAAATTGAAATTTCGCTAAAATTATTCGTTTTTCTTGCTTTTTTCGGTCAAATCTCGATAAAATAAGGAAAATTAAGGGAAAAAACAGGATAAAAATTGATATTTCGCTAAATTTATCCGTTTTTCTTGCTTTTTTCGGTCAAATCTCGATAAAATAAGGAAAATTAAGGAAAAAAAAAAGGATAAAAATTGATATTTCGCTAAATTTATTCGTTTTTCTTGCTTATTTCGGTCAAATCACGATAAAAAAAGGGAAATTAAGGGGAATAAAGAGGAAAAAGTTTGAAATTTTGCTAAAATTATCCATTTTTCTTGCTTTTTTCGGTGAATTCTCGATAAAATAAGGAAAATTAAGGGAAAGAAAGAGGAAAAAATTGAAATTTCGCTAAAGTTATTCGTTTTTCTTGCTTTTTTCGGTCAATTCTCGATAAAGTAAGGAAAATTAAGGGAAAAAAAGATGAAAAAAATTGAAATTTCGCTAAAATTATTCGTTTTTCATGCATTATTCGGTCAAATCTCGATAAAATAAGGAAAATTAAGAGAAAGAAAGAGGAAAAAAATTGAAATTTCGCTAAAATTATTCGTTTTTCTTGCTTTTTTCGGTCAAATCTCGATAAAATAAGGAAAATTAAGGGAAAAAAGAGGATAAAAATAGATATTTCGCTAAAATTATTCGTTTTTCTTGCTTTTTTCGGTCAAATCTCGATAAAATTAGGAAAATTAAGGGAAAAAAAAGGAGAAAAATTGAAATTTCGCTAAAATTATTCGTTTTTCTTGCTTTTTTCGGTCAGATCTCGATAAAATAAGGAAAATTAAGGAAAAAAAAATAGGATAAACATTGATATTTCGATAAAATTATTCGTTTTTCTTGCTTTTTTCGGTCAAATCTCATTAAATGAGGAGAATGAAGGAAAAAAAGAGGAAAAAAATTGAAATTTCGCTAAAATTATTCGTTTTTCTTGCTTTTTTCGATCAGATCTCGATAAAATAAAGAAATTATGGGAAAAAAAGAGGAAAAAAATTGAAATTTCGCTAAAATTATTCGTTTTTATTGCTTTTTTCGGTGATATCTCGATAAAATAAGGAAAATTAAGGGAAAAAAGAGGATATAAACTGATATTTCGATAAAATTATTCATTTTTCTTGCTTTTCTCAATCAAATCTCGTTAAATGAGGAGAATGAAGGAAAAAAAGAGGAAAAAAATTGAAATTTCGCGAAAAATATAGGTTTTTCTTGCTTTTTTCGGTCAAATCTAGATAAAATAAGGAAATTAAGGGAAAAAAGAGGAAAAAAATTCAAATTTCGCTAAAATTATTCGTTTTTCTTGCTTTTTTCGGTCAAATGTCGATAAAATAAGCAAAATTAAGGGAAAAAAAGATGAAAAAAATTGAAATTTCGCTAAAATTATTCGTTTTTCTTGCTTTTTTCGGTCAAATCTCGATAAAATAAGGAAAATTAAGGAAAAAAAACAGGATAAAAATTGATATTTCGCTAAATTTATTCGTTTTTCTTGCTTTTTTCGGTCAAATCTCGATAAAATAAGGAAAATTAAGGAAAAAAAAAGGATAAAAATTGATATTTCGCTAAATTTATTCGTTTTTCTTGCTTATTTCGGTCAAATCACGATAAAAAAAAGGGAAATTAAGGGGAATAAAGAGGAAAAAATTTGAAATTTTGCTAAAATTATCCATTTTTCTTGCTTTTTTCGGTGAATTCTCGATAAAATAAGGAAAATTAAGGGAAAGAAAGAGGAAAAAATTGAAATTTCGCTAAAGTTATTCGTTTTTCTTGCTTTTTTCGGTCAATTCTCGATAAAGTAAGGAAAATTAAGGGAAAAAAAGATGAAAAAAATTGAAATTTCGCTAAAATTATTCGTTTTTCATGCATTTTTCGGTCAAATCTCGATAAAATGAGGAAAATTAAGAGAAAAAAAGAGGAAAAAAATTGAAATTTCGCTAAAATTATTCGTTTTTCTTGCTTTTTTCGGTGAAATCTCGATAAAATAAGGAAAATTAAGGGAAAAAAAGAGGGAAAAAATTGAAATTTCGCCAAAATTATTCGTTTTTCTTGCTTTTTTCGGTCAAATCTCAATAAAATAAGGAAAATTTAGGGAAAAAAAGAGGAAAAAAATTGAAATTTCGCTAAAATAACTCGTTTTTCTTGCTTTTTTCGGTCAAATCTCGATAAAATAAGCAAAATTAAGGGAAAAAAAGATGAAAAAAATTGAAATTTCGCTAAAATTATTCGTTTTTCTTGCTTTTTTCGGTCAAATCTCGATAAAATAAGGAAAATTAAGGGAAAAAACAGGATAAAAATTGATATTTCGCTAAATTTATTCGTTTTTCTTGCTTTTTTCGGTCAAATCTCGATAAAATAAGGAAAATTAAGGAAAAAAAAAGGATAAAAATTGATATTTCGCTAAATTTATTCGTTTTTCTTGCTTATTTCGGTCAAATCACGATAAAAAAAGGGAAATTAAGGGGAATAAAGAGGAAAAAATTTGAAATTTTGCTAAAATTATCCATTTTTCTTGCTTTTTTCGGTGAATTCTCGATAAAATAAGGAAAATTAAGGGAAAGAAAGAGGAAAAAATTGAAATTTCGCTAAAGTTATTCGTTTTTCTTGCTTTTTTCGGTCAATTCTCGATAAAGTAAGGAAAATTAAGGGAAAAAAAGATGAAAAAAATTGAAATTTCGCTAAAATTATTCGTTTTTCATGCATTTTTCGGTCAAATCTCGATAAAATAAGGAAAATTAAGAGAAAAAAAGAGGAAAAAAATTGAAATTTCGCTAAAATTATTCGTTTTTCTTGCTTTTTTCGGTCAAATCTCGATAAAATAAGGAAAATTAAGGGAAAAAAGAGGATAAAAATAGATATTTCGCTAAAATTATTCGTTTTTCTTGCTTTTTTCGGTCAAATCTCGATAAAATTAGGAAAATTAAGGGAAAAAAAAGGAGAAAAATTGAAATTTCGCTAAAATTATTCGTTTTTCTTGCTTTTTTCGATCAGATCTCGATAAAATAAGGAAAATTATGGGAAAAAAAGAGGAAAAAAAATTGAAATTTCGCTAAAATTATTCGTTTTTATTGCTTTTTTCGGTGATATCTCGATAAAATAAGGAAAATTAAGGGAAAAAAAGAGGATATAAACTGATATTTCGATAAAATTATTCATTTTTCTTGCTTTTCTCAATCAAATCTCGTTAAATGAGGAGAATGAAGGAAAAAAAGAGGAAAAAAATTGAAATTTCGCGAAAAATATAGGTTTTTCTTGCTTTTTTCGGTCAAATCTCGATAAAATAAGGTAAGTTAAGGGAAAAAAAGAGGAAAAAAATTGAAATTTCGCTAAAATTATTCGTTTTTCTTGCTTTTTTTCGGTAAAATCTCGATAAAATAAGGAAATTAAGGGAAAAAAGAGGAAAAAAATTGAAATTTCGCTAAAATTATTCGTTTTTCTTGCTTTTTTCGGTCAAATGTCGATAAAATAAGCAAAATTAAGGGAAAAAAAGATGAAAAAAATTGAAATTTCGCTAAAATTATTCGTTTTTCTTGCTTTTTTTCGGTAAAATCTCGATAAAATAAGGAAAATTAAGGGAAAAAACAGGATAAAAATTGATATTTCGCTAAATTTATTCGTTTTTCTTGCTTTTTTCGGTCAAATCTCGATAAAATAAGGAAAATTAAGGAAAAAAAAAGGATAAAAATTGATATTTAGCTAAATTTATTCGTTTTTCTTGCTTATTTCGGTCAAATCACGATAAAAAAAAGGAAATTAAGGGGAATAAAGAGGAAAAAATTTGAAATTTTGCTAAAATTATCCATTTTTCTTGCTTTTTTCGGTGAATTCTCGATAAAATAAGGAAAATTAAGGGAAAGAAAGAGGAAAAAATTGAAATTTCGCTAAAGTTATTCGTTTTTCTTGCTTTTTTCGGTCAAATCTCGATAAAATTAGGAAAATTAAGGGAAAAAAAAGGAGAAAAATTGAAATTTCGCTAAAATTATTCGTTTTTCTTGCTTTTTTCCGTCAGATCTCGATAAAATAAGGAAAATTAAGGAAAAAAAAAGAGGATAAACATTGATATTTCGATAAAATTATTCGTTTTTCTTGCTTTTTTCGGTCAAATCTCATTAAATGAGGAGAATGAAGGAAAAAAAGAGGAAAAAAATTGAAATTTCGCTAAAATTATTCGTTTTTCTTGCTTTTTTCGGTCAGATCTCGATAAAATAAGGAAAATTATGAGAAAAAAAGAGGAAAAAAATTGAAATTTCGCTAAAATTATTCGTTTTTATTGCTTTTTTCGGTGATATCTCGATAAAATAAGGAAAATTAAGGGAAAAAAAGAGGATATAAACTGATATTTCGATAAAATTATTCATTTTTCTTGCTTTTCTCAATCAAATCTCGTTAAATGAGGAGAATGAAGGAAAAAAAGAGGAAAAAAATTGAAATTTCGCGAAAAATATAGGTTTTTCTTGCTTTTTTTCGGTCAAATCTCGATAAAATAAGGTAAATTAAGGGAAAAAAAGAGGAAAAAAATTGAAATTTCGCTAAAATTATTCGTTTTTCTTGCTTTTTTTCGGTAAAATCTCGATAAAATAAGGAAATTAAGGGAAAAAAGAGGAAAAAAATTGAAATTTCGCTAAAATTATTCGTTTTTCTTGCTTTTTTCGGTCAAATCTCGATAAAATAAGGAAAATTAAGAGAAAAAAGAGGAAACAAATTGAAATATCGCTAACATTATTCGTTTTTCTTGCTTTTTTCGGTGAAATCTCGATAAAATAAGGAAAATTAAGGGAAAAAAGAGGATAAAAATTGATATTCCGCGAAATTATTCGTTTTACTTGCTTATTTCGGTCAAATCTCGTTAAATGAGGAGAATGAAGGAATAAAAGAGGAAAAAAATTGAAATTTCGCTAAAATTATTCGTTTTTCTTGCTTTTTTCGGTCAAATCTCGATAAAATAAGGAAAATTAAGGGAAAAAAAGATGAAAAAAATTGAAATTTCGCTAAAATTACTCGTTTTTCTTGCTTTTTTCGGTCAAATCTCGATAAAATAAGGATAAATTAAGGGTAAAAAGAGGATAAAAATTGATATTTCGATAAAATTATTTGTTTTTCTTGCTTTTTTCGGTCAAATCTCGATAAAGTAAGGAAAATTAAGGGAAAAAAAGATAAAAAAAATTGAAATTTCGCTAAAATTATTCATTTTTCTTGCTTTTTTCGGTCAAATCTCGATAAAATAAGGAAAATTAAGGGAAAAAAAGAGGAAAAAAATTGAAATTTCGCTAAAATTATTCGTTTTTCTTGCTTTTTTCGGTCAAATCTCGATAAAATAAGGAAAATTCAGGGAAAAAAAGAGGAAAAAAATTGAAATTTCGCTAAAATTATTCGTTTTTCTTGCTTTTTTCGGTCAAATCTCGATAAAATAAGGAAATTTAAGGGAAAAAAAGATGAAAAAGATTGAAATTTCGCTAAAATTATTCGTTTTTCTTGCTTTTTTTGGTGAAATCTCGATAAAATAAGGAAAATTAAGGGAAAAAAAGAGGATAAAAATTGAAATTTCGCTAAAATTATTTTTTTTTTTGCTTTTTCGGTCAAATCTCGATAAAATAAGGAAAACTAAGGGAAAAAAAGAGGAAAAAAATCGAAATTTCGCTAAAATTATTCGTTTTTCTTGCTTTTTTCGGTCAAATCTCGATAAAATACGGAAAATTAAGGGAAAAAAGACGATAAAAATTGATATTTTGCAAAAATTATTCGTTTTTCTTGCTTTTTTCGGTCAAATCTCGTTAAATGAGGAGAATGAAGGAAAAAGAGAGAAAAAAAATTGAAATTTCGCTAAAATTATTCGATTTCTTCCTTTTTGCGGTCAAATCTCGATAAAGTAAGGAAAATTAAGGGAAAAAAAGAGGATAAAAATTGATATTTCGATAAAATTATTCGTTTTTCTTGCTTTTTTAGGTCAAATCTCGTTAAATGAGGAGAATGAAGGAAAAAATGAGGAAAAAAATTGAAATTTCGCTACAATTATTCGTTTTTCTTGCCTTTTTCGGTCAATTCTCGATAAAATAAGGAAAATTAAGGGAAAAAAGAGGATAAAAATTGATATTTCGATAAAATTATTCGTTTTTCTTGCTGTTTTCGGACAAATCTCGATAAAATAAGGAAAATTAAGGGAAAAAAAGAGGAAAAAAACTGAAATTTCGCTAAAATTATTCGTTTTTCTTGCTTTTTTCGGTCAAATCTCGATAAAATAAGGAAAATTAAGGGAAAAAAAGAGGATAAAAATTGATATTTCGATAAAAATATTCGTTTTTCTTGCTTTTTTCGGTCAAATCTCGTTAAATGAGGAGAATGAAGGTAAAAATGAGGATAAAAATTGAAATTTCGCTAAAATCATTCGTTTTTCTTGCTTTTTTCGGTCAAATCTCGATAAAATAAGGAAAATTAAGGGAAAAAAAGATGAAAAAAATGGAAATTTCGCATAAATTATTCGTTTTTCTAGCATTTTTCGGTCAAATCTCGATAAAGTAAGGAAAATTAAGGGAAAAAAAAGGATAAAAATTGATATTCCGATAAAATTATTCGTTATTCTTGCTTTTTTCGGTCAAATCTCGTTAAATGAGGAGTATGAAGGAAAAAATGAGGAAAAAAATTGAAATTTCGCTAAAATTATTCGATTTCTTCCTTTTTGCGGTCAAATCTCGATAAAGTAAGGAAAATTAAGGGAAAAAAAGAGGATAAAAATTGATATTTCGATAAAATTATTCGTTTTTCTTGCTTTTTTAGGTCAAATCTCGTTAAATGAGGAGAATGAAGGAAAAAATGAGGAAAAAAATTGAAATTTCGCTACAATTATTCGTTTTTCTTGCCTTTTTCGGTCAATTCTCGATAAAATAAGGAAAATTAAGGGAAAAAAGAGGATAAAAATTGATATTTCGATAAAATTATTCGTTTTTCTTGCTGTTTTCGGACAAATCTCGATAAAATAAGGAAAATTAAGGGGAAAAAAGAGGAAAAAAACTGAAATTTCGCTAAAATTATTCGTTTTTCTTGCTTTTTTCGGTCAAATCTCGATAAAATAAGGAAAATTAAGGGAAAAAAAGAGGATAAAAATTGATATTTCGATAAAAATATTCGTTTTTCTTGCTTTTTTCGGTCAAATCTCGTTAAATGAGGAGAATGAAGGTAAAAATGAGGATAAAAATTGAAATTTCGCTAAAATCATTCGTTTTTCTTGCTTTTTTCGGTCAAATCTCGATAAAATAAGGAAAATTAAGGGAAAAAAAGATGAAAAAAATGGAAATTTCGCAAAAATTATTCGTTTTTCTAGCATTTTTCGGTCAAATCTCGATAAAGTAAGGAAAATTAAGGGCAAAAAAAAGGATAAAAATTGATATTTCGATAAAATTATTCGTTATTCTTGCTTTTTTCGGTCAAATCTCGTTAAATGAGGAGAATGAAGGAAAAAATGAGGAAAAAAATTGAAATTTCGCTAAAATTATTCGTTTTTCTTGCTTTTTTCGGTCAAATCTCGATAAAATAAGGAAAATTAAGGGAAAAAAAGATGAAAAAAATGGAAATTTCGCAAAAATTATTCGTTTTTCTTGCTTTTTTCGGTCAAATCTCGATAAAATAAGGAAAATTAAGAGAAAAAAGAGGAAACAAATTGAAATATCGCTAACATTATTCGTTTTTCTTGCTTTTTTCGGTGAAATCTCGATAAAATAAGGAAAATTAAGGGAAAAAAGAGGATAAAAATTGATATTCCGCGAAATTATTCGTTTTACTTGCTTATTTCGGTCAAATCTCGTTAAATGAGGAGAATGAAGGAATAAAAGAGGAAAAAAATTGAAATTTCGCTAAAATTATTCGTTTTTCTTGCTTTTTTCGGTCAAATCTCGATAAAATAAGGAAAATTAAGGGAAAAAAAGATGAAAAAAATTGAAATTTCGCTAAAATTACTCGTTTTTCTTGCTTTTTTCGGTCAAATCTCGATAAAATAAGGATAAATTAAGGGTAAAAAGAGGATAAAAATTGATATTTCGATAAAATTATTTGTTTTTCTTGCTTTTTTCGGTCAAATCTCGATAAAGTAAGGAAAATTAAGGGAAAAAAAGATAAAAAAAATTGAAATTTCGCTAAAATTATTCATTTTTCTTGCTTTTTTCGGTCAAATCTCGATAAAATAAGGAAAATTAAGGGAAAAAAAGAGGAAAAAAATTGAAATTTCGCTAAAATTATTCGTTTTTCTTGCTTTTTTCGGTCAAATCTCGATAAAATAAGGAAAATTCAGGGAAAAAAAGAGGAAAAAAATTGAAATTTCGCTAAAATTATTCGTTTTTCTTGCTTTTTTCGGTCAAATCTCGATAAAATAAGGAAATTTAAGGGAAAAAAAGATGAAAAAGATTGAAATTTCGCTAAAATTATTCGTTTTTCTTGCTTTTTTTGGTGAAATCTCGATAAAATAAGGAAAATTAAGGGAAAAAAAGAGGATAAAAATTGAAATTTCGCTAAAATTATTTTTTTTTTTGCTTTTTCGGTCAAATCTCGATAAAATAAGGAAAACTAAGGGAAAAAAAGAGGAAAAAAATCGAAATTTCGCTAAAATTATTCGTTTTTCTTGCTTTTTTCGGTCAAATCTCGATAAAATACGGAAAATTAAGGGAAAAAAGACGATAAAAATTGATATTTTGCAAAAATTATTCGTTTTTCTTGCTTTTTTCGGTCAAATCTCGTTAAATGAGGAGAATGAAGGAAAAAGAGAGAAAAAAAATTGAAATTTCGCTAAAATTATTCGATTTCTTCCTTTTTGCGGTCAAATCTCGATAAAGTAAGGAAAATTAAGGGAAAAAAAGAGGATAAAAATTGATATTTCGATAAAATTATTCGTTTTTCTTGCTTTTTTAGGTCAAATCTCGTTAAATGAGGAGAATGAAGGAAAAAATGAGGAAAAAAATTGAAATTTCGCTACAATTATTCGTTTTTCTTGCCTTTTTCGGTCAATTCTCGATAAAATAAGGAAAATTAAGGGAAAAAAGAGGATAAAAATTGATATTTCGATAAAATTATTCGTTTTTCTTGCTGTTTTCGGACAAATCTCGATAAAATAAGGAAAATTAAGGGAAAAAAAGAGGAAAAAAACTGAAATTTCGCTAAAATTATTCGTTTTTCTTGCTTTTTTCGGTCAAATCTCGATAAAATAAGGAAAATTAAGGGAAAAAAAGAGGATAAAAATTGATATTTCGATAAAAATATTCGTTTTTCTTGCTTTTTTCGGTCAAATCTCGTTAAATGAGGAGAATGAAGGTAAAAATGAGGATAAAAATTGAAATTTCGCTAAAATCATTCGTTTTTCTTGCTTTTTTCGGTCAAATCTCGATAAAATAAGGAAAATTAAGGGAAAAAAAGATGAAAAAAATGGAAATTTCGCATAAATTATTCGTTTTTCTAGCATTTTTCGGTCAAATCTCGATAAAGTAAGGAAAATTAAGGGAAAAAAAGGATAAAAATTGATATTCCGATAAAATTATTCGTTATTCTTGCTTTTTTCGGTCAAATCTCGTTAAATGAGGAGTATGAAGGAAAAAATGAGGAAAAAAATTGAAATTTCGCTAAAATTATTCGATTTCTTCCTTTTTGCGGTCAAATCTCGATAAAGTAAGGAAAATTAAGGGAAAAAAAGAGGATAAAAATTGATATTTCGATAAAATTATTCGTTTTTCTTGCTTTTTTAGGTCAAATCTCGTTAAATGAGGAGAATGAAGGAAAAAATGAGGAAAAAAATTGAAATTTCGCTACAATTATTCGTTTTTCTTGCCTTTTTCGGTCAATTCTCGATAAAATAAGGAAAATTAAGGGAAAAAAGAGGATAAAAATTGATATTTCGATAAAATTATTCGTTTTTCTTGCTGTTTTCGGACAAATCTCGATAAAATAAGGAAAATTAAGGGGAAAAAAGAGGAAAAAAACTGAAATTTCGCTAAAATTATTCGTTTTTCTTGCTTTTTTCGGTCAAATCTCGATAAAATAAGGAAAATTAAGGGAAAAAAAGAGGATAAAAATTGATATTTCGATAAAAATATTCGTTTTTCTTGCTTTTTTCGGTCAAATCTCGTTAAATGAGGAGAATGAAGGTAAAAATGAGGATAAAAATTGAAATTTCGCTAAAATCATTCGTTTTTCTTGCTTTTTTCGGTCAAATCTCGATAAAATAAGGAAAATTAAGGGAAAAAAAGATGAAAAAAATGGAAATTTCGCAAAAATTATTCGTTTTTCTAGCATTTTTCGGTCAAATCTCGATAAAGTAAGGAAAATTAAGGGCAAAAAAAAGGATAAAAATTGATATTTCGATAAAATTATTCGTTATTCTTGCTTTTTTCGGTCAAATCTCGTTAAATGAGGAGAATGAAGGAAAAAATGAGGAAAAAAATTGAAATTTCGCTAAAATTATTCGTTTTTCTTGCTTTTTTCGGTCAAATCTCGATAAAATAAGGAAAATTAAGGGAAAAAAAGATGAAAAAAATGGAAATTTCGCAAAAATTATTCGTTTTTCTTGCTTTTTTCGGTCAAATCTCGATAAAATAAGGAAAATTAAGGGAAAAAAAGAAGAAAAAAATTTAAATTTCGCTAAAATTACTCGTTTTTCTTGCTTTTTTCGGTCAAATCTCGATGAAATAAGGAAAATTAAGGGAAAAAAAGAGGGAAAAAATTGAAATTTCGCTAAAATTATTCGTCTTTCTTGCTTTTTTCGGTCAAATCTCGATAAAATAAGGAAAATTAAGGGAAAAAAGAGGATAATAATTGAAATTTCGCTAAAATTATTCATTTTTCTTGCTTTTTTCGGTCAAATCTCGATAAAGTAAGGAAAATTAAGGGAAAAAAAGATGAAAAAAATTGAAATTTCGCTAAAATTATTCGTTTTTCTTGCTTTTTTCGGTCAAATCTCGATAAAATAAGGAAAATTAAGGGAAAAAAGAGGATAAAAATTGATATTTCGCTAAATTTATTCGTTTTTCTTGCTTTTTTCGGTCAAATCTCGATAAAATAAGGGAAATTAAGGGGAATAAAGAGGAAAAAATTTGAAATTTTGCTAAAATTATCCATTTTTCTTGCTTTTTTCGGTGAAATCTCGATAAAATAAGGAAAATTAAGGGAAAGAAAGAGGAAAAAATTGAAATTTTGCTAAAATTATCCATTTTTCTTGCTTTTTTCGGTGAATTCTCGATAAAATAAGGAAAATTAAGGGAAAGAAAGAGGAAAAAATTGAAATTTCGCTAAAGTTATTCGTTTTTCTTGCTTTTTTCGGTCAATTCTCGATAAAGTAAGGAAAATTAAGGGAAAAAAAGATGAAAAAAATTGAAATTTCGCTAAAATTATTCGTTTTTCATGCATTTTTCGGTCAAATCTCGATAAAATAAGGAAAATTAAGAGAAAAAAAGAGGAAAAAAATTGAAATTTCGCTAAAATTATTCGTTTTTCTTGCTTTTTTCGGTCAAATCTCGATAAAATAAGGAAAATTAAGGGAAAAAAGAGGATAAAAATTGATATTTCGCTAAAATTATTCGTTTTTCTTGCTTTTTTCGGTCAAATCTCGATAAAATTAGGAAAATTAAGGGAAAAAAAAGGAGAAAAATTGAAATTTCGCTAAAATTATTCGTTTTTCTTGCTTTTTTCCGTCAGATCTCGATAAAATAAGGAAAATTAAGGAAAAAAAAAGAGGATAAACATTGATATTTCGATAAAATTATTCGTTTTTCTTGCTTTTTTCGGTCAAATCTCATTAAATGAGGAGAATGAAGGAAAAAAAGAGGAAAAAAATTGAAATTTCGCTAAAATTATTCGTTTTTCTTGCTTTTTTCGGTCAGATCTCGATAAAATAAGGAAAATTATGAGAAAAAAAGAGGAAAAAAATTGAAATTTCGCTAAAATTATTCGTTTTTATTGCTTTTTTCGGTGATATCTCGATAAAATAAGGAAAATTAAGGGAAAAAAAGAGGATATAAACTGATATTTCGATAAAATTATTCATTTTTCTTGCTTTTCTCAATCAAATCTCGTTAAATGAGGAGAATGAAGGAAAAAAAGAGGAAAAAAATTGAAATTTCGCGAAAAATATAGGTTTTTCTTGCTTTTTTCGGTCAAATCTCGATAAAATAAGGAAAATTAAGGGAAAAAAAGAGGAAAAAAATTGAAATTTCGCTAAAATTATTCATTTTTCTTGCTTTTTTCGGTCAAATCTCGATAAAATAAGGAAAATTAAGAGAAAAAAAGAGGAAACAAATTGAAATATCGCTAACATTATTCATTTTTCTTGCTTTTTTTGGTGAAATCTCGATAAAATAAGGAAAATTAAGGGAAAAAAAGATGAAAAAAATTGAAATTTCGCTAAAATTACTCGTTTTTCTTGCTTTTTTCGGTCAAATCTCGATAAAATAAGGATAAATTAAGGGTAAAAAGAGGATAAAAATTGATATTTCGATAAAATTATTTGTTTTTCTTGCTTTTATCGGTCAAATCTCGATAAAGTAAGTAAAATTAAGGGAAAAAAAGATAAAAAAAATTGAAATTTCGCTAAAATTATTCGTCTTTCTTGCTTTTTTCGGTCAAATCTCGATAAAATAAGGAAAATTAAGGGAAAAAAAGAGGAAAAAAATTGAAATTTCGCTAAAATTATTCATTTTTCTTGCTTTTTTCGGTCAAATCTCGATAAAATAAGGAAAATTAAGGGAAAAAAAGAGGAAAAAAATTGAAATTTCGCTAAAATTATTCGTTTTTCTTGCTTTTTTCGGTCAAATCTCGATAAAATAAGGAAAATTAAGGGAAAAAAAGAGGAAAAAAATTGAAATTTCGCTAAAATTATTCGTTTTTCTTGCTTTTTTCGGTCAAATATCGATAAAATAAGGAAAACTAAGGGAAAAAAAGAGGAAAAAAATCGAAATTTCGCTAAAATTATTCGTTTTTCTTGCTTTTTTCGGTCAAATCTCGATAAAATACGGAAAATTAAGGGAAAAAAGACGATAAAAATTGATATTTTGCAAAAATTATTCGTTTTTCTTGCTTTTTTCGGTCAAATCTCGTTAAATGAGGAGAATGAAGGAAAAAGAGAGAAAAAAAATTGAAATTTCGCTAAAATTATTCGATTTCTTCCTTTTTGCGGTCAAATCTCGATAAAGTAAGGAAAATTAAGGGAAAAAAAGAGGATAAAAATTGATATTTCGATAAAATTATTCGTTTTTCTTGCTTTTTTAGGTCAAATCTCGTTAAATGAGGAGAATGAAGGAAAAAATGAGGAAAAAAATTGAAATTTCGCTACAATTATTCGTTTTTCTTGCTTTTTTCGGTCAAATCTCGATAAAATAAGGAAAATTAAGGGAAAAAAAGATGAAAAAAATTGAAATTTCGCTAAAATTACTCGTTTTTCTTGCTTTTTTCGGTCAAATCTCGATAAAATAAGGATAAATTAAGGGTAAAAAGAGGATAAAAATTGATATTTCGATAAAATTATTTGTTTTTCTTGCTTTTATCGGTCAAATCTCGATAAAGTAAGTAAAATTAAGGGAAAAAAAGATAAAAAAAATTGAAATTTCGCTAAAATTATTCGTCTTTCTTGCTTTTTTCGGTCAAATCTCGATAAAATAAGGAAAATTAAGGGAAAAAAAGAGGAAAAAAATTGAAATTTCGCTAAAATTATTCATTTTTCTTGCTTTTTTCGGTCAAATCTCGATAAAATAAGGAAAATTAAGGGAAAAAAAGAGGAAAAAAATTGAAATTTCGCTAAAATTATTCGTTTTTCTTGCTTTTTTCGGTCAAATCTCGATAAAATAAGGAAAATTAAGGGAAAAAAAGAGGAAAAAAATTGAAATTTCGCTAAAATTATTCGTTTTTCTTGCTTTTTTCGGTCAAATATCGATAAAATAAGGAAAACTAAGGGAAAAAAAGAGGAAAAAAATCGAAATTTCGCTAAAATTATTCGTTTTTCTTGCTTTTTTCGGTCAAATCTCGATAAAATACGGAAAATTAAGGGAAAAAAGACGATAAAAATTGATATTTTGCAAAAATTATTCGTTTTTCTTGCTTTTTTCGGTCAAATCTCGTTAAATGAGGAGAATGAAGGAAAAAGAGAGAAAAAAAATTGAAATTTCGCTAAAATTATTCGATTTCTTCCTTTTTGCGGTCAAATCTCGATAAAGTAAGGAAAATTAAGGGAAAAAAAGAGGATAAAAATTGATATTTCGATAAAATTATTCGTTTTTCTTGCTTTTTTAGGTCAAATCTCGTTAAATGAGGAGAATGAAGGAAAAAATGAGGAAAAAAATTGAAATTTCGCTACAATTATTCGTTTTTCTTGCCTTTTTCGGTCAATTCTCGATAAAATAAGGAAAATTAAGGGAAAAAAGAGGATAAAAATTGATATTTCGATAAAATTATTCGTTTTTCTTGCTGTTTTCGGACAAATCTCGATAAAATAAGGAAAATTAAGGGAAAAAAAGAGGAAAAAAACTGAAATTTCGCTAAAATTATTCGTTTTTCTTGCTTTTTTCGGTCAAATCTCGATAAAATAAGGAAAATTAAGGGAAAAAAAGAGGATAAAAATTGATATTTCGATAAAAATATTCGTTTTTCTTGCTTTTTTCGGTCAAATCTCGTTAAATGAGGAGAATGAAGGTAAAAATGAGGATAAAAATTGAAATTTCGCTAAAATCATTCGTTTTTCTTGCTTTTTTCGGTCAAATCTCGATAAAATAAGGAAAATAAAGGGAAAAAAAGATGAAAAAAATGGAAATTTCGCAAAAATTATTCGTTTTTCTAGCATTTTTCGGTCAAATCTCGATAAAGTAAGGAAAATTAAGGGAAAAAAAAGGATAAAAATTGATATTTCGATAAAATTATTCGTTATTCTTGCTTTTTTCGGTCAAATCTCGTTAAATGAGGAGAATGAAGGAAAAAATGAGGAAAAAAATTGAAATTTCGCTAAAATTATTCGTTTTTCTTGCTTTTTTCGGTCAAATCTCGATAAAATAAGGAAAATTAAGGGAAAAAAAGATGAAAAAAATGGAAATTTCGCAAAAATTATTCGTTTTTCTTGCTTTTTTCGGTCAAATCTCGATAAAATAAGGAAAATTAAGGGAAAAAAAGAGGAAAAAAATTTAAATTTCGCTAAAATTACTCGTTTTTCTTGCTTTTTTCGGTCAAATCTCGATGAAATAAGGAAAATTAAGGGAAAAAAAGAGGGAAAAAATTGAAATTTCGCTAAAATTATTCGTCTTTCTTGCTTTTTTCGGTCAAATCTCGATAAAATAAGGAAAATTAACGGAAAAAAAGAGGAAAAAAATTGAAATTTCGCTAAAATTATTCGTTTTTCTTGCTTTTTTCGGTCAAATCTCGATAAAATAAGGAAAATTAAGGGAAAAAAAGAGGAAAAAAACTGAAATTTCGCTAAAATTATTCGTTTTTCTTGCTTTTTTCGGTCAAATCTCGATAAAATAAGGAAAATTAAGGGAAAAAAAGAGGATAAAAATTGATATTTCGATAAAATTATTCGTTTTTCTTGCTTTTTTCGGTCAATTCTCGTTAAATGAGGAGAATGAAGGAAAAAATGAGGATAAAAATTGAAATTTCGCTAAAATCATTCGTTTTTCTTGCTTTTTTCGGTCAAATCTCGATAAAATAAGGAAAATTAAAGGAAAAAAAGATGAAAAAAAATGGAAATTTCGCAAAAATTATTCGTTTTTCTTGCTTTTTTCGGTCAAATCTCGATAAAATAAAGAAAATTAAGGGAAAAAAAGAGGAAAAAAATTGAAATTTCGCTAAAATTATTCGTTTTTCTTGCTTTTTTCGGTCAAATCTCGATAAAATAAGCAAAATTAAGGGAAAAAAAGATGAAAAAAATTGAAATTTCGCTAAAATTACTCGTTTTTCTTGCTTTTTACGGTCAAATCTCGATAAAATAAGGTAAATTAAGGGAAAAAAAGAGGAAAAAATTGAAATTTCGCTAAAATTATTCGTTTTTCTTGCTTTTTTCGGTCAAATCTCGATAAAATAAGCAAAATTAAGGGAAAAAAAGATGAAAAAAATTGAAATTTCGCTAAAATTATTCGTTTTTCTTGCTTTTTTCGGTCAAATCTCGATAAAATAAGGAAAATTAAGGGAAAAAAGAGGATAATAATTGAAATTTCGCTAAAATTATTCATTTTTCTTGCTTTTTTCGGTCAAATCTCGATAAAGTAAGGAAAATTAAGGGAAAAAAAGATGAAAAAAATTGAAATTTCGCTAAAATTATTCGTTTTTCTTGCTTTTTTCGGTCAAATCTCGATAAAATAAGGAAAATTAAGGGAAAAAAGAGGATAAAAATTGATATTTCGCTAAATTTATTCGTTTTTCTTGCTTTTTTCGGTCAAATCTCGATAAAATAAGGGAAATTAAGGGGAATAAAGAGGAAAAAATTTGAAATTTTGCTAAAATTATCCATTTTTCTTGCTTTTTTCGGTGAAATCTCGATAAAATAAGGAAAATTAAGGGAAAGAAAGAGGAAAAAATTGAAATTTCGCTAAAGTTATTCGTTTTTCTTGCTTTTTTCGGTCAATTCTCGATAAAGTAAGGAAAATTAAAGGAAAAAAAGAGGAAAAAAATTGAAATTTCGCTAAAATTATTCGTTTTTCATGCATTTTTCGGTCAAATCTCGATAAAATAAGGAATATTAAGAGAAAAGAAGAGGAAACAAATTGAAATTTCGCTAAAATGATTCGTTTTTCTTGCTTTTTTCGGTCAAATCTCGATATAATAAGGAAAATTAAGGGAAAAAAAGAGGAAAAAAATTGAAATTTCGCTAAAATTTTTCGTTTTTCTTGCTTTATTCGGTCAAATCTCGATAAAATAAGGAAAATTAAGGGAAAGAAAGAGGATAAAAATTGATATTTCGATAAAATTATTCGTTTTTCTTGCTTTTTTCGGTCAAATCTCGTTAAATGAGGAGAATGAAGGAAAAAATGAGGAAAAAAATTGAAATTTCACTAAAATTATTCATTTTTCTTGCTTTTTTCGGTCAAATCTCGATAAAATAAGGAACATTAAGGGAAAAAAAGAGGAAAAAAATTAAAATTTCGCTAAAATTATTCGTTTTTCTTGCTTTTTTCGGTGAAATCTCGATAAAATAAGGAAAATTAGGGGAAAAAAAGAGGGAAAAAATTGAAATTTCGCCAAAATTATTCGTTTTTCTTGCTTTTTTCGGTCAAATCTCAATAAAATAAGGAAAATTAAGGGAAAAAAAGAGGAAAAAAATTGAAATTTCGCTTAAATAACTCGTTTTTCTTGCTTTTTTCGGTCAAATCTCGATAAAATAAGCAAAATTAAGGGAAAAAAAGATGAAAAAAATTGAAATTTCGCTAAAATTATTCGTTTTTCTTGCTTTTTTCGGTCAAATCTCGATAAAATAAGGAAAATTAAGGGAAAAAACAGGATAAAAATTGATATTTCGCTAAATTTATTCGTTTTTCTTGCTTTTTTCGGTCAAATCTCGATAAAATAAGGAAAATTAAGGAAAAAAAAAGGATAAAAATTGATATTTCGCTAAATTTATTCGTTTTTCTTGCTTATTTCGGTCAAATCACGATAAAAAAAAGGAAATTAAGGGGAATAAAGAGGAAAAAATTTGAAATTTTGCTAAAATTATCCATTTTTCTTGCTTTTTTCGGTGAATTCTCGATAAAATAAGGAAAATTAAGGGAAAGAAAGAGGAAAAAATTGAAATTTCGCTAAAGTTATTCGTTTTTCTTGCTTTTTTCGGTCAATTCTCGATAAAGTAAGGAAAATTAAGGGAAAAAAAGATGAAAAAAATTGAAATTTCGCTAAAATTATTCGTTTTTCATGCATTTTTCGGTCAAATCTCGATAAAATAAGGAAAATTAAGAGAAAAAAAGAGGAAAAAAATTGAAATTTCGCTAAAATTATTCGTTTTTCTTGCTTTTTTCGGTCAAATCTCGATAAAATAAGGAAAATTAAGGGAAAAAAAAGGAGAAAAATTGAAATTTCGCTAAAATTATTCATTTTTCTTGCTTTTTTCGGTCAGATCTCGATAAAATAAGGAAAATTAAGGAAAAAAAAATAGGATAAACATTGATATTTCGATAAAATTATTCGTTTTTCTTGCTTTTTTCGGTCAAATCTCATTAAATGAGGAGAATGAAGGAAAAAAAGAGGAAAAAAATTGAAATTTCGCTAAAATTATTCGTTTTTCTTGCTTTTTTCGGTCAGATCTCGATAAAATAAGGAAAATTATGGGAAAAAAAGAGGAAAAAAATTGAAATTTCGCTAAAATTATTCGTTTTTATTGCTTTTTTCGGTGATATCTCGATAAAATAAGGAAAATTAAGGGAAAAAAAGAGGATATAAACTGATATTTCGATAAAATTATTCATTTTTATTGCTTTTCTCAATCAAATCTCGTTAAATGAGGAGAATGAAGGAAAAAAAGAGGAAAAAAATTGAAATTTCGCGCAAAATATAGGTTTTTCTTGCTTTTTTCGGTCAAATCTCGATAAAATAAGGTAAGTTAAGGGAAAAAAAGAGGAAAAAAATTGAAATTTCGCTAAAATTATTCGTTTTTCTTGCTTTTTTTCGGTAAAATCTCGATAAAATAAGGAAATTAAGGGAAAAAAGAGGAAAAAAATTGAAATTTCGCTAAAATTATTCGTTTTTCTTGCTTTTTTCGGTCAAATCTCGATAAAATAAGGAAAATTAAGAGAAAAAAAGAGGAAACAAATTGAAATATCGCTAACATTATTCGTTTTTCTTGCTTTTTTCGGTGAAATCTCGATAAAATAAGGAAAATTAAGGGAAAAAAGAGGATAAAAATTGATATTCCGCGAAATTATTCGTTTTACTTGCTTTTTTCGGTCAAATCTCGTTAAATGAGGAGAATGAAGGAATAAAAGAGGAAAAAAATTGAAATTTCGCTAAAATTATTCGTTTTTCTTGCTTTTTTCGGTCAAATCTCGATAAAATAAGGAAAATTAAGGGAAAAAAAGATGAAAAAAATTGAAATTTCGCTAAAATTACTCGTTTTTCTTGCTTTTTTCGGTCAAATCTCGATAAAATAAGGATAAATTAAGGGAAAAAAGAGGATAAAAATTGATATTTCGATAAAATTATTTGTTTTTCTTGCTTTTTTCGGTCAAATCTCGATAAAGTAAGGAAAATTAAGGGAAAAAAAGATGAAAAAAATTGAAATTTCGCTAAAATTATTCGTTTTTCATGCTTTTTTCGGTCAAATCTCGATAAAATAAGGAAAATTAAGGGAAAAAAAGAGGAAAAAAATTGAAATTTCGCTAAAATTATTCATTTTTCTTGCTTTTTTCGGTCAAATCTCGATAAAATAAGGAAAATTAAGGGAAAAAAAGAGGAAAAAAATTGAAATTTCGCAAAAATTATTCGTTTTTCTTGCTTTTTTCGGTCAAATCTCGATAAAATAAGGAAAATTAAGGGAAAAAAAGAGGAAAAAAATTGAAATTTCGCTAAAATTATTCGTTTTTCTTGCTTTTTTCGGTCAAATCTCGATAAAATAAGGAAAATTAAGGGAAAAAAAGATGAAAAAGATTGAAATTTCGCTAAAATTATTCGTTTTTCTTGCTTTTTTTGGTGAAATCTCGATAAAATAAGGAAAATTAAGGGAAAAAAAGAGGATAAAAATTGAAATTTCGCTAAAATTATTTTTTTTTTTGCTTTTTTCGGTCAAATCTCGATAAAATAAGGAAAACTAAGGGAAAAAAAAAAAAAAAATCGAAATTTCGCTAAAATTATTCGTTTTTCTTGCTTTTTTCGGTCAAATCTCGATAAAATACGGAAAATTAGGGGAAAAAAGACGATAAAAATTGATATTTTGCAAAAATTATTCGTTTTTCTTGCTTTTTTCGGTGAAATCTCGTTAAATGAGGAGAATGAAGGAAAAAGAGAGAAAAAAAATTGAAATTTCGCTAAAATTATTCGATTTCTTCCTTTTTGCGGTCAAATCTCGATAAAGTAAGGAAAATTAAGGGAAAAAAAGAGGATAAAAATTGATATTTCGAGAAAATTATTCGTTTTTCTTGCTTTTTTAGGTCAAATCTCGTTAAATGAGGAGAATGAAGGAAAAAATGAGGAAAAAAATTGAAATTTCGCTACAATTATTCGTTTTTCTTGCCTTTTTCGGTCAAATCTCAATAAAATAAGGAAAATTAAGGGAAAAAAGAGGATAAAAATTGATATTTCGATAAAATTATTCGTTTTTCTTGCTGTTTTCGGACAAATCTCGATAAAATAAGGAAAATTAAGGGAAAAAAAGAGGAGAAAAACTGAAATTTCGCTAAAATTATTCGTTTTTCTTGCTTTTTGCGGTCAAATCTCGATAAAATAAGGAAAATTAAGGGAAAAAAAGAGGATAAAAATTGATATTTCGATAAAAATATTCGTTTTTCTTGCTTTTTTTGGTCAAATCTCGTTAAATGAGGAGAATGAAGGAAAAAATGAGGATAAAAATTGAAATTTCGCTAAAATCATTCGTTTTTCTTGCTTTTTTCGGTCAAATCTCGATAAAATAAGGAAAATTAAGTGAAAAAAAGATGAAAAAAATGGAAATTTCGCAAAAATTATTCGTTTTTCTTGCATTTTTCGGTCAAATCTCGATAAAATAAAGAAAATTAAGGGAAAAAAAGAGGAAAAAAATTGAAATTTCGCTAAAATTATTCGTTTTTCTTGCTTTTTTCGGTCAAATCTCGATAAAATAAGCAAAATTAAGGGAAAAAAAGATGAAATAAATTGAAATTTCGCTAAAATTACTCGTTTTTCTTGCTTTTTACGGTCAAATCTCGATAAAATAAGGAAAATTAAGGGAAAAAAAGAGGAAAAAAATTGAAATTTCGCTAAAATTATTCGTTTTTCTTGCCTTTTTCGGTCAAATCTCGATAAAATAAGGAAAATTAAGGGAAAAAAGAGGATAAAAATTGATATTTCGATAAAGTTCTTGGTTTTTCTTGCTTTTTTCGGTCAAATCTCGATAAAGTAAGGAAAATTAAGGGAAAAAAAGATGAAAAAAATTGAAATTTCGCTAAAATTATTCGTTTTTCATGCTTTTTTCGGTCAAATCTCGATAAAATAAGGTAAATTAAGGGAAAAAAATAGGAAAAAAATTGAAATTTCGCTAAAATTATTCATTTTTCTTGCTTTTTTCGGTCAAATCTCGATAAAATAAGGAAAATTAAGGGAAAAAAAGAGGAAAAAAAATGAAATTTCGCTAAAATTATTCGTTTTTCTTGCTTTTTTCGCTCAAATCTCGATAAAATAAGGAAAATTAAGGGAAAAAAAGAGGAAAAAAATTGAAATTTCGCTAAAATTATTCGTTTTTCTTGCTTTTTTCGGTCAAATCTCGATAAAATAAGAAAAATTAAGGGAGAAAAAGATGAAAAAGATTGAAATTTCGCTAAAATTATTCGTTTTTCTTGCTTTTTTTGGTGAAATCTCGATAAAATAAGGAAAATTAAGGGAAAAAAAGAGGATAAAAATTAAAATTTCGCTAAAATTATTTTTTTTCTTGCTTTTTTCGGTCAAATTTCGATAAAATAAGGAAAACTAAGGGAAAAAAAGAGGAAAAAAATTGAAATTTCGCTTAAATTATTCGTTTTTCTTGCTTTTTTCGGTCAAATCTCGATAAAATAAGGAAAATTAAGGGAAAAAAATATGTAGAAAATTGAAATTTCGCTAAAATTATTCGTTTTTCTTTTTTTTTTCGGTCAAATCTCGATAAAATAAGGAAAATAAAGGGAAAAAAAAGAAGAAAAAAATTGCGATTTCGCTAAAATTATTCGTTTTTCTTGCTTTTTTCGGTCAAATCTCGATAAAATAAGGAAAATAAAGGGAAAAAAAGAGGAAAAAAATTGAAATTTCGCTAAAATTATTCATTTTTCTTGCTTTTTTCGGTCAAATCTCGATAAAATAAGGAAAATTAAGGGAAAAAAAGAGGAAAAAAAATGAAATTTCGCTAAAATTATTCGTTTTTCTTGCTTTTTTCGCTCAAATCTCGATAAAATAAGGAAAATTAAGGGAAAAAAAGAGGAAAAAAATTGAAATTTCGCTAAAATTATTCGTTTTTCTTGCTTTTTTCGGTCAAATCTCGATAAAATAAGAAAAATTAAGGGAGAAAAAGATGAAAAAGATTGAAATTTCGCTAAAATTATTCGTTTTTCTTGCTTTTTTTGGTGAAATCTCGATAAAATAAGGAAAATTAAGGGAAAAAAAGAGGATAAAAATTAAAATTTCGCTAAAATTATTTTTTTTCTTGCTTTTTTCGGTCAAATTTCGATAAAATAAGGAAAACTAAGGGAAAAAAAGAGGATAAAAATTGAAATTTCGCTAAAATTATTTTTTTTTTTGCTTTTTTCGGTCAAATCTCGATAAAATAAGGAAAACTAAGGGAAAAAAAGAGGAAAAAAATCGAAATTTCGCTAAAATTATTCGTTTTTCTTGCTTTTTTCGGTCAAATCTCGATAAAATACGGAAAATTAAGGGAAAAAAGACGATAAAAATTGATATTTTGCAAAAATTATTCGTTTTTCTTGCTTTTTTCGGTCAAATCTCGTTAAATGAGGAGAATGAAGGAAAAAGAGAGAAAAAAAATTGAAATTTCGCTAAAATTATTCGATTTCTTCCTTTTTGCGGTCAAATCTCGATAAAGTAAGGAAAATTAAGGGAAAAAAAGAGGATAAAAATTGATATTTCGATAAAATTATTCGTTTTTCTTGCTTTTTTATTTCAAATCTCGTTAAATGAGGAGAATGAAGGAAAAAATGAGGAAAAAAATTGAAATTTCGCTACAATTATTCGTTTTTCTTGCCTTTTTCGGTCAAATCTCAATAAAATAAGGAAAATTAAGGGAAAAAAGAGGATAAAAATTGATATTTCGATAAAATTATTCGTTTTTCTTGCTGTTTTCGGACAAATCTCGATAAAATAAGGAAAATTAAGGGAAAAAAAGAGGAAAAAATCTGAAATTTCGCTAAAATTATTCGTTTTTCTTGCTTTTTTCGGTCAAATCTCGATAAAATAAGGAAAATTAAGGGAAAAAAAGAGGATAAAAATTGATATTTCGATAAAAATATTCGTTTTTCTTGCTTTTTTCGGTCAAATCTCGTTAAATGAGGAGAATGAAGGAAAAAATGAGGATAAAAATTGAAATTTCGCTAAAATCATTCGTTTTTCTTGCTTTTTTCGGTCAAATCTCGATAAAATAAGGAAAATTAAGGGAAAAAAAGATGAAAAAAATGGAAATTTCGCAAAAATTATTCGTTTTTCTTGCATTTTTCGGTCAAATCTCGATAAAATAAAGAAAATTAAGGGAAAAAAAGAGGAAAAAAATTGAAATTTCACTAAAATTATTCGTTTTTCTTGCTTTTTTCGGTCAAATCTCGATAAAATAAGCAAAATTAAGGGAAAAAAAGATGAAAAAAATTGAAATTTCGCTAAAATTACTCGTTTTTCTTGCTTTTTACGGTCAAATCTCGATAAAATAAGGAAAATTAAGGGAAAAAAAGAGGAAAAAAATAGAAATTTCGCTAAAATTATTCGTTTTTCTTGCCTTTTTCGGTCAAATCTCGATAAAATAAGGAAAATTAAGGGAAAAAAGAGGATAAAAATTGATATTTCGATAAAGTTATTGGTTTTTCTTGCTTTTTTCGGTCAAATCTCGATAAAGTAAGGAAAATTAAGGGAAAAAAAGATGAAAAAAATTGAAATTTCGCTAAAATTATTCGTTTTTCATGCTTTTTTCGGTCAAATCTCGATAAAATAAGGTAAATTAAGGGAAAAAAAGAGGAAAAAAATTGAAATTTCGCTAAAATTATTCATTTTTCTTGCTTTTTTCTGTCAAATCTCGATAAAATAAGGAAAATTAAGGGAAAAAAAGAGGAAAAAAAATGAAATTTCGCTAAAATTATTCGTTTTTCTTGCTTTTTTCGGTCAAATCTCGATAAAATAAGGAAAATTAAGGGAAAAAAAGAGGAAAAAAATTGAAATTTCGCTAAAATTATTCGTTTTTCTTGCTTTTTTCGGTCAAATCTCGATAAAATAAGGAAAATTAAGGGAGAAAAAGATGAAAAAGATTGAAATTTCGCTAAAATTATTCGTTTTTCTTGCTTTTTTTGGTGAAATCTCGATAAAATAAGGAAAATTAAGGGAAAAAAAGAGGATAAAAATTAAAATTTCGCTAAAATTATTTTTTTTTCTTGCTTTTTTCGGTCAAATTTCGATAAAATAAGGAAAACTAAGGGAAAAAAAGAGGAAAAAAATTGAAATTTCGCTAAAATTATTCGTTTTTCTTGCTTTTTTCGGTCAAATCTCGATAAAATAAGGAAAATTAAGGGAAAAAAAGATGAAAAAGATTGAAATTTCGCTAAAATTATTCGTTTTTCTTGCTTTTTTTGGT
This sequence comes from Sympetrum striolatum, assembly GCA_947579665.1. Classification (NCBI taxonomy): domain Eukaryota; kingdom Metazoa; phylum Arthropoda; class Insecta; order Odonata; family Libellulidae; genus Sympetrum; species Sympetrum striolatum. The sequence continues at coordinate 249,317 of CANPUZ010000086.1, forward strand.
GAAATCTCGATAAAATAAGGAAAATTAAGGGAAAAAAAGAGGATAAAATTGAAATTTCGCTAAAATTATTTTTTTTTTTGCTATTTTCGGTCAAATCTCGATAAAATAAGGAAAACTAAGGGAAAAAAAGAGGAAAAAAATCGAAATTTCGCTAAAATTATTCGTTTTTCTTGCTTTTTTCGGTCAAATCTCGATAAAATACGGAAAATTAAGGGAAAAAAGACGATAAAAATTGATATTTTGCAAAAATTATTCGTTTTTCTTGCTTTTTTCGGTCAAATCTCGTTAAATGAGGAGAATGAAGGAAAAAGAGAGAAAAAAAATTGAAATTTCGCTAAAATTATTCAATTTCTTCCTTTTTGCGGTCAAATCTCGATAAAGTAAGGAAAATTAAGGGAAAAAAAGAGGAAAAAAATTGAAATTTCGCTAAAATTATTCGTTTTTCTTGCTTTTTTCGGTCGAATCTCGATAAAATACGGAAAATTAAGGGAAAAAAGAGGATAAAAATTGATATTTTGCAAAAATTATTCGTTTTTCTTGCTTTTTTCGGTCAAATCTCGTTAAATGAGGAGAATGAAGGAAAAAGAGAGAAAAAAAATTGAAATTTCGCTAAAATTATTCGTTTTTCTTCCTTTTTGCGGTCAAATCTCGATAAAGTAAGGAAAATTAAGGGAAAAAAAGAGGATAAAAATTGATATTTCGATAAAATGTTTCGTTTTTCTTGCTTTTTTCGGTCAAATCTCGTCAAATGAGGAGAATGAAGGAAAAAATGAGGAAAAAAATTGAAATTTCGCTAAAAATATTCGTTTTTCATGCTTTTTTCGGTCAAATCTCGATAAAATAAGGAAAATTAAGGGAAGAAAAGAGGAAAAAAATTGAAATTTCGCTAAAATAACTCGTTTTTCTTGCTTTTTTCGGTCAAATCTCGATAAAATAAGCAAAATTAAGGGAAAAAAAGATGAAAAAAATTGAAATTTCGCTAAAATTATTCGTTTTTCTTGCTTTTTTCGGTCAAATCTCGATAAAATAAGGAAAATTAAGGGAAAAAACAGGATAAAAATTGATATTTCGCTAAATTTATTCGTTTTTCTTGCTTTTTTCGGTCAAATCTCGATAAAATAAGGAAAATTAAGGAAAAAAAAAGGATAAAAATTGATATTTCGCTAAATTTATTCGTTTTTCTTGCTTATTTCGGTCAAATCACGATAAAAAAAGAGAAATTAAGGGGAATAAAGAGGAAAAAATTTGAAATTTTGCTAAAATTATCCATTTTTCTTGCTTTTTTCGGTGAATTCTCGATAAAATAAGGAAAATTAAGGGAAAGAAAGAGGAAAAAATTGAAATTTCGCTAAAGTTATTCGTTTTTCTTGCTTTTTTCGGTCAATTCTCGATAAAGTAAGGAAAATTAAGGGAAAAAAAGATGAAAAAAATTGAAATTTCGCTAAAATTATTCGTTTTTCATGCATTTTTCGGTCAAATCTCGATAAAATAAGGAAAATTAAGAGAAAAAAAGAGGAAAAAAATTGAAATTTCGCTAAAATTATTCGTTTTTCTTGCTTTTTTCGGTCAAATCTCGATAAAATAAGGAAAATTAAGGGAAAAAAGAGGATAAAAATTGATATTTCGCTAAAATTATTCGTTTTTCTTGCTTTTTTCGGTCAAATCTCGATAAAATTAGGAAAATTAAGGGAAAAAAAGGAGAAAAATTGAAATTTCGCTAAAATTATTCGTTTTTCTTGCTTTTTTCGGTCAGATCTCGATAAAATAAGGAAAATTAAGGAAAAAAAAATAGGATAAACATTGATATTTCGATAAAATTATTCGTTTTTCTTGCTTTTTTCGGTCAAATCTCATTAAATGAGGAGAATAAAGGAAAAAAAGAGGAAAAAAATTGAAATTTCACTAAAATTATTCGTTTTTCTTGCTTTTTTCGGTCAGATCTCGATAAAATAAGGAAAATTATGGGAAAAAAAGAGGAAAAAAATTGAAATTTCGCTAAAATTATTCGTTTTTCTTGCTTTTTTTCGGTAAAATCTCGATAAAATAAGGAAATTAAGGGAAAAAAGAGGAAAAAAATTGAAATTTCGCTAAAATTATTCGTTTTTCTTGCTTTTTTCGGTCAAATCTCGATAAAATAAGGAAAATTAAGAGAAAAAAAGAGGAAATAAATTGAAATATCGCTAACATTATTCGTTTTTCTTGCTTTTTTCGGTGAAATCTCGATAAAATAAGGAAAATTAAGGGAAAAAAGAGGATAAAAATTGATATTCCGCGAAATTATTCGTTTTACTTGCTTTTTTCGGTCAAATCTCGTTATATGAGGAGAATGAAGGAATAAAAGAGGAAAAAAATTGAAATTTCGCTAAAATTATTCGTTTTTCTTGCTTTTTTCGGTCAAATCTCGATAAAATAAGGAAAATTTAGGGAAAAAAAGATGAAAAAAATTGAAATTTCGCTAAAATTACTCGTTTTTCTTGCTTTTTTCGGTCAAATCTCGATAAAATAAGGATAAATTAAGGGAAAAAAGAGGATAAAAATTGATATTTCGATAAAATTATTTGTTTTTCTTGCTTTTTTCGGTCAAATCTCGATAAAGTAAGGAAAATTAAGGGAAAAAAAGATGAAAAAAATTGAAATTTCGCTAAAATTATTCGTTTTTCATGCTTTTTTTGGTCAAATCTCGATAAAATAAGGAAAATTAAGGGAAAAAAGAGGAAAAAAATTGAAATTTCGCTAAAATTATTCATTTTTCTTGCTTTTTTCGGTCAAATCTCGATAAAATAAGGAAAATTAAGGGAAAAAAAGAGGAAAAAAATTGAAATTTCGCTAAAATTATTCGTTTTTCTTGCTTTTTTCGGTCAAATCTCGATAAAATAAGGAAAATTAAGGGAAAAAAAGAGGAAAAAAATTGAAATTTCGCTAAAATTATTCGTTTTTCTTGCTTTTTTCGGTCAAATCTCGATAAAATAAGGAAAACTAAGGGAAAAAAAGAGGAAAAAAATCGAAATTTCGCTAAAATTATTCGTTTTTCTTGCTTTTTACGGTCAAATCTCGATAAAATACGGAAAATTAAGGGAAAAAAGACGATAAAAATTGATATTTTGCAAAAATTATTCGTTTTTCTTGCTTTTTTCGGTCAAATCTCGTTAAATGAGGAGAATGAAGGAAAAAGGGAGAAAAAAAATTGAAATTTCGCTAAAATTATTCGATTTCTTCCTTTTTGCGGTCAAATCTCGATAAAGTAAGGAAAATTAAGGGAAAAAAAGAGGAAAAAAATTGAAATTTCGCTACTATTATTCGTTTTTCTTGCTTTTTTCGGTCGAATCTCGATAAAATACGGAAAATTAAGGGAAAAAAGAGGATAAAAATTGATATTTTGCAAAAATTATTCGTTTTTCTTGCTTTTTTCGGTCAAATCTCGTTAAATGAGGAGAATGAAGGAAAAAGAGAGAAAAAAAATTGAAATTTCGCTAAAATTATTCGTTTTTCTTCCTTTTTGCGGTCAAATCTCGATAAAGTAAGGAAAATTAAGGGAAAAAAAGAGGATAAAAATTGATATTTCGATAAAATTTTTCGTTTTTCTTGCTTTTTTCGGTCAAATCTCGTCAAATGAGGAGAATGAAGGAAAAAATGAGGAAAAAAATTGAAATTTCGCTAAAAATATTCGTTTTTCTTGCTTTTTTCGGTCAAATCTCGATAAAATAAGGAAAATTAAGGGAAAAAAAGAGGAAAAAAATTGAAATTTCGCTAAAATAACTCGTTTTTCTTGCTTTTTTCGGTCAAATCTCGATAAAATAAGCAAAATTAAGGGAAAAAAAGATGAAAAAAATTGAAATTTCGCTAAAATTATTCGTTTTTCTTGCTTTTTTCGGTCAAATCTCGATAAAATAAGGAAAATTAAGGGAAAAAACAGGATAAAAATTGATATTTCGCTAAATTTATTCGTTTTTCTTGCTTTTTTCGGTCAAATCTCGATAAAATAAGGAAAATTAAGGAAAAAAAAAGGATAAAAATTGATATTTCGCTAAATTTATTCGTTTTTCTTGCTTATTTCGGTCAAATCACGATAAAAAAAGGGAAATTAAGGGGAATAAAGAGGAAAAAATTTGAAATTTTGCTAAAATTATCCATTTTTCTTGCTTTTTTCGGTGAATTCTCGATAAAATAAGGAAAATTAAGGGAAAGAAAGAGGAAAAAATTGAAATTTCGCAAAAGGTATTCGTTTTTCTTGCTGTTTTCGGTCAATTCTCGATAAAGTAAGGAAAATTAAGGGAAAAAAAGATGAAAAAAATTGAAATTTCGCTAAAATTATTCGTTTTTCATGCATTTTTCGGTCAAATCTCGATAAAATAAGGAAAATTAAGAGAAAAAAAGAGGAAAAAAATTGAAATTTCGCTAAAATTATTCGTTTTTCTTGCTTTTTTCGGTCAAATCTCGATAAAATAAGGAAAATTAAGGGAAAAAAGAGGATAAAAATTGATATTTCGCTAAAATTATTCGTTTTTCTTGCTTTTTTCGGTCAAATCTCGATAAAATTAGGAAAATTAAGGGAAAAAAAAGGAGAAAAATTGAAATTTCGCTAAAATTATTCGTTTTTCTTGCTTTTTTCGGTCAGATCTCGATAAAATAAGGAAAATTAAGGAAAAAAAAATAGGATAAACATTGATATTTCGATAAAATTATTCGTTTTTCTTGCTTTTTTCGGTCAAATCTCATTAAATGAGGAGAATGAAGGAAAAAAAGAGGAAAAAAATTGAAATTTCGCTAAAATTATTCGTTTTTCTTGCTTTTTTCGGTCAGATCTCGATAAAATAAGGAAAATTATGGGAAAAAAAGAGGAAAAAAATTGAAATTTCGCTAAAATTATTCGTTTTTATTGCTTTTTTCGGTGATATCTCGATAAAATAAGGAAAATTAAGGGAAAAAAAGAGGATATAAACTGATATTTCGATAAAATTATTCATTTTTCTTGCTTTTCTCAATCAAATCTCGTTAAATGAGGAGAATGAAGGAAAAAAAGAGGAAAAAAATTGAAATTTCGCGAAAAATATAGGTTTTTCTTCCTTTTTTCGGTCAAATCTCGATAAAATAAGGTAAATTAAGGGAAAAAAAGAGGAAAAAAATTGAAATTTCGCTAAAATTATTCGTTTTTCTTGCTTTTTTTCGGTAAAATCTCGATAAAATAAGGAAATTAAGGGAAAAAAGAGGAAAAAAATTGAAATTTCGCTAAAATTATTCGTTTTTCTTGCTTTTTTCGGTCAAATCTCGATAAAATAAGGAAAATTAAGAGAAAAAAAGAGGAAACAAATTGAAATATCGCTAACATTATTCGTTTTTCTTGCTTTTTTCGGTGAAATCTCGATAAAATAAGGAAAATTAAGGGAAAAAAGAGGATAAAAATTGATATTCCGCGAAATTATTCGTTTTACTTGCTTTTTTCGGTCAAATCTCGTTATATGAGGAGAATGAAGGAATAAAAGAGGAAAAAAATTGAAATTTCGCTAAAATTACTCGTTTTTCTTGCTTTTTTCGGTCAAATCTCGATAAAATAAGGATAAATTAAGGGAAAAAAGAGGATAAAAATTGATATTTCGATAAAATTATTTGTTTTTCTTGCTTTTTTCGGTCAAATCTCGATAAAGTAAGGAAAATTAAGGGAAAAAAAGATGAAAAAAAATGAAATTTCGCTAAAATTATTCGTTTTTCATGCTTTTTTCGGTCAAATCTCGATAAAATAAGGAAAATTAAGGGAAAAAAAGAGGAAAAAAATTGAAATTTCGCTAAAATTATTCATTTTTCTTGCTTTTTTCGGTCAAATCTCGATAAAATAAGGAAAATTAAGGGAAAAAAAGAGGAAAAAAATTGAAATTTCGCTAAAATTATTCGTTTTTCTTGCTTTTTTCGGTCAAATCTCGATAAAATAAGGAAAATTAAGGGAAAAAAGAGGAAAAAAATTGAAATTTCGCTAAAATTATTCGTTTTTCTTGCTTTTTTCGGTCAAATCTCGATAAAATAAGGAAAATTAAGGGAAAAAAAGATGAAAAAGATTGAAATTTCGCTAAAATTATTCGTTTTTCTTGCTTTTTTTGGTGAAATCTCGATAAAATAAGGAAAATTAAGGGAAAAAAAGAGGATAAAAATTGAAATTTCGCTAAAATTATTTTTTTTTTTGCTTTTTTCGGTCAAATCTCGATAAAATAAGGAAAACCAAGGGAAAAAAAGAGGAAAAAAATCGAAATTTCGCTAAAATTATTCGTTTTTCTTGCTTTTTTCGGTCAAATCTCGATAAAATACGGAAAATTAAGGGAAAAAAGACGATAAAAATTGATATTTTGCAAAAATTATTCGTTTTTCTTGCTTTTTTCGGTCAAATCTCGTTAAATGAGGAGAATGAAGGAAAAAGAGAGAAAAAAAATTGAAATTTCGCTAAAATTATTCGATTTCTTCCTTTTTGCGGTCAAATCTCGATAAAGTAAGGAAAATTAAGGGAAAAAAAGAGGATAAAAATTGATATTTCGATAAAATTATTCGTTTTTCTTGCTTTTTTAGGTCAAATCTCGTTAAATGAGGAGAATGAAGGAAAAAATGAGGAAAAAAATTGAAATTTCGCTACAATTATTCGTTTTTCTTGCCTTTTTCGGTCAAATCTCAATAAAATAAGGAAAATTAAGGGAAAAAAGAGGATAAAAATTGATATTTCGATAAAATTATTCGTTTTTCTTGCTGTTTTCGGACAAATCTTGATAAAATAAGGAAAATTAAGGGAAAAAAAGAGGAAAAAAACTGAAATTTCGCTAAAATTATTCGTTTTTCTTGCTTTTTTCGGTCAAATCTCGATAAAATAAGGAAAATTAAGGGAAAAAAAGAGGATAAAAATTGATATTTCGATAAAAATATTCGTTTTTCTTGCTTTTTTCGGTCAAATCTCGTTAAATGAGGAGAATGAAGGAAAAAATGAGGATAAAAATTGAAATTTCGCTAAAATCATTCGTTTTTCTTGCTTTTTTCGGTCAAATCTCGATAAAATAAGGAAAATTAAGGGAAAAAAAGATGAAAAAAATGGAAATTTCGCAAAAATTATTCGTTTTTCTTGCATTTTTCGGTCAAATCTCGATAAAATAAAGAAAATTAAGGGAAAAAAAGAGGAAAAAAATTGAAATTTCGCTAAAATTATTCGTTTTTCTTGCTTTTTTCGGTCAAATCTCGATAAAATAAGCAAAATTAAGGGAAAAAAAGATGAAAAAAATTGAAATTTCGCTAAAATTACTCGTTTTTCTTGCTTTTTACGGTCAAATCTCGATAAAATAAGGAAAATTTAGGGAAAAAAAGAGGAAAAAAATTAAAATTTCGCTAAAATTATTCGTTTTTCTTGCCTTTTTCGGTCAAATCTCGATAAAATAAGGAAAATTAAGGGAAAAAAGAGGATAAAAATTGATATTTCGATAAGGTTATTGGTTTTTCTTGCTTTTTTCGGTCAAATCTCGATAAAGTAAGGAAAATTAAGGGAAAAAAAGATGAAAAAAATTGAAATTTCTTTAAAATTATTCGTTTTTCATGCTTTTTTCGGTCAAATCTCGATAAAATAAGGTAAATTAAGGGAAAAAAAGAGGAAAAAAATTGAAATTTCGCTAAAATTATTCATTTTTCTTGCTTTTTTCGGTCAAATCTCGATAAAATAAGGAAAATTAAGGGAAAAAAAGAGGAAAAAAAATGAAATTTCGCTAAAATTATTCGTTTTTCTTGCTTTTTTCGGTTAAATCTCGATAAAATAAGGAAAATTAAGGGAAAAAAAGAGGAAAAAAATTGAAATTTCGCTAAAATTATTCGTTTTTCTTGCTTTTTTCGGTCAAATCTCGATAAAATAAGGAAAATTAAGGGAGAAAAAGATGAAAAAGATTGAAATTTCGCTAAAATTATTCGTTTTTCTTGCTTTTTTCGGTCAAATCTCGATAAAATAAGGAAAATTAAGGGAAAAAAAGATGTAGAAAATTGAAATTTCGCTAAAATTATTCGTTTTTCTTTTTTTTTTCGGTCAAATCTCGATAAAATAAGGAAAATAAAGGGAAAAAAAAGAAGAAAAAAACTGCGATTTCGCTAAAATTATTCGTTTTTCTTGCTTTTTTCGGTCAAATCTCGATAAAATAAGGAAAATAAAGGGAAAAAAAGAGGAAAAAAATTGAAATTTCGCTAAAATTATTCATTTTTCTTGCTTTTTTCGGTCAAATCTCGATAAAATAAGGAAAATTAAGGGAAAAAAAGAGGAAAAAAATTGAAATTTCGCTAAAATTATTCGTTTTTCTTGCTTTTTTCGGTCAAATCTCGATAAAATAAGGAAAATTAAGGGAAAAAATTGAAATTTCGCTAAAATTATTCGTTTTTCTTGCTTTTCTCGGTAAAATCTCGATAAAATAAGGAAAATTAAGTGAAAAAAAGAGGATAAAAATTTATATTTCGATAAAATTATTCGTTTTTCTTGCTTTTTTCGGTCAAATCTCGTTAAATGAGGTGAATGAAGGAAAAAATGAGGAAAAAAATTGAAATTTCGCTAAAATTATTCGTTTTTCTTGCTTTTTTTCGGTCAAATCTCGATAAAATAAGGAAAATTAAGGGAAAAAAAGAGGAAAAAAATTTAAATTTCGCTAAAATGACTCGTTTTTCTTGCTTTTTTCGGTCAAATCTCGATGAAATAAGGAAAATTAAGGGAAAAAAGAGGGAAAAAATTGAAATTTCGCTAAAATTATTCGTTTTTCTTGCTTTTTTCGGTCAAATCTCGATAAAATAAGAAAAATTAAGGGAAAAAAAGAGGAAAAAAATTGAAATTTCGCTAAAATTATTCGTTTTTCATGCTTTTTTCGGTCAAATCTCGATAAAATAAGGAAAATTAATTGAAAAAAAGAGGAAAAAAACTGAAATTTCGCTAAAATTATTCGTTTTTCTTGCTTCTTTCGGTCAAATCTCGATAAAATAAGGAAAATTAAGGGAAAAAAAGAGGATAAAAATTGATATTTCGATAAAATTATTCGTTTTTCTTGCGTTTTTCGGTCAAATCTAGTTAAATGAGGAGAATGAAGGAAAAAATGAGGAAAAAAATTGAAATTTCGCTAAAATCATTCGTTTTTCTTGCTTTTTTCGGTCAAATCTCGATAAAATAAGGAAAATTAAGGGAAAAAAAGATGAAAAAAATGGAAATTTCGCAAAAATTATTCGTTTTTCTTGCTTTTTTCGGTCAAATCTCGATAAAATAAGGAAAATTAAGGGAAAAAAAGAGGAAAAAAATGAAATTTCGCTAAAATTATTCGTTTTTCTTGCTTTTTTCGGTCAAATCTCGATAAAATAAGCAAAATTAAGGGAAAAAAAGATGAAAAAAATTGAAATTTCGCTAAAATTACTCGTTTTTCTTGCTTTTTTCGGTCAAATCTCGATAAAATAAGGATAAATTAAGTGAAAAAAGAGGATAAAAATTGATATTTCGATAAAATTATTGGTTTTTCTTGCTTTTCTCGGTCAAATCTCGATAAAGTAAGGAAAATTAAGGGAAAAAAAGATGAAAAAAATTGAAATTTCGCTAAAATTATTCGTTTTTCATGCTTTTTTCGGTCAAATCTCGATAAAATAAGGAAAATTAAGGGAAAAAAAGAGGAAAAAAATTGAAATTTCGATTAAAATTATTCATTTTTCTTGCTTTTTTCGGTCAAATCTCGATAAAATAAGGAAAATTAAGGGAAAAAAAGAGGAAAAAAATTGAAATTTCGCTAAAATTGTTTTTTTTTTCTTGCTTTTTTCGGTCAAATCTTGATAAAATAAGGAAAACTAAGGGAAAAAAAGAGGAAAAAAATTGAAATTTCGCTAAAATTATTCGTTTTTCTTGCTTTTTTCGGTCGAATCTCGATAAAATACGGAAAATTAAGGGAAAAAAGAGGATAAAAATTGATATTTTGCAAAAAATTATTCGTTTTTCTTGCTTTTTTCGGTCAAATCTCGTTAAATGAGGAGAATGAAGGAAAAAGAGAGAAAAAAAATTTAAATTTCGCTAAAATTATTCGTTTTTCTTCCTTTTTGCGGTCAAATCTCGATAAAGTAAGGAAAATTAAGTTAAAAAAAGAGGATAAAAATTGATATTTCGATAAAATTTTTCGTTTTTCTTGCTTTTTTCGGTCAAATCTCGTCAAATGAGGAGAATGAAGGAAAAAATGAGGAAAAAAATCGAAATTTCGCTAAAAATATTCGTTTTTCTTGCTTTTTTCGGTCAAATCTCGATAAAATAAGGAAAATTAAGGGAAAAAAAGATGAAAAAATGGAAATTTCGCAAAAATAATTCGTTTTTCTTGCTTTTTTCGGTAAATCTCGATAGAATAAGGAAAATTAAGGGAAAAAAAGAGGAAAAAAAATTGAAATTTCGCAAAAATTATTCGTTTTTCTTGCTTTTTTCGGTCAAATCTCGATAAAATAAGGAAAACTAAGGGAAAAAAAGAGGAAAAAAATTGAAATTTCGCTAAAATTATTCGTTTTTCTTGCTTTTTTCGGTCAAATCTCGATAAAATAAGGAAAATTAAGGGAAAAAAAGAGGAAAAAATTTGAAATTTCGCTAAAATTATTCGTTTTTCTTGCTTTTTTCGGTCAAATCTCGATAAAATAAGGAAAATTAAGGGAAAAAAAGAGGATAAAAATTGAAATTTCGCTAAAATTATTCGTTTTTCTTGCTTTTTTCGGTCAAATCTAGATAAAATAAGGAATATTAAGGGAAAAAAAGAAGAAAAAAATTTAAATTTCGCTAAAATTACTTGTTTTTCTTGCTTTTTTCGGTCAAATCTCGATGAAATAAGGAAAATTAAGGGAAAAAAAGAGGGAAAAAATTAAAATTTCGCAAAAATCATTCGTTTTTCTTGCTTTTTTCGGTCAAATCTCGATTAAATAATGAAAATTAAGGGAAAAAAAGAGGAAAAAAATTGAAATTTCGCTAAAATTATTCGTTTTTCTTGCTTTTTCGGTCAAATCTCGATAAAATAAGGAATGTTAAGGGAAAAAAGAGGAAAAAAACTGAAATTTCGCTAAAATTATTCGTTTTTCTTGCTTTTTTCGGTCAAATCTCGATAAAATAAGGAAAATTAAGGGAAAAAAAGAGGATAAAAATTGATATTTCGATAAAATTATTCGTTTTTCTTGCTTTTTTCGGTCAAATCTCGTTAAATGTGGAGAATGAAGGAAAAAATGAGGAAAAAAATTGAAATTTCGCTAAAATTATTCGTTTTTCTTGCTTTTTTCGGTCAAATCTCGATAAAATAAGGAAAATTAAAGAAAAAAAGATGAAAAAAATGGAAATTTCGCAAACATTATTCGTTTTTCTTGCTTTTTTCGGTCAAATCTCGATAAAATAAGGAAAATTAAGGGAAAAAAAGAGGAAAAAAATAGAAATTTCGCTAAAAATATTCGTTTTTCTTGCTTTTTTTTGGTCAAATCTCGATAAAATAAGCAAAATTAAGGAAAAAAAGATGAAAAAAATTGAAATTTCGCTAAAATTACTCGTTTTTCTTGCTTTTTTCGGTCAAATCTCGATAAAATAAGGAAAATTAAGGGAAAAAAGAGGAAAAAAATTGAAATTTCGCTAAAATTATTCGTTTTTCTTGCTTTTTTCGGTCAAATCTCGATAAAATAAGGAAAATTAAGGGAAAAAAGAGGATAAAAATTGATATTTCGATAAAATTATTGGTTTTTCTTGCTTTTTTCGGTCAAATCTCGATAAAGTAAGGGAAAAAAAGATGAAAAAAATTGAAATTTCGCTAAAATTATTCGTTTTTCTTCCTTTTTGCGGTCAAATCTCGATAAAGTAAGGAAAATTAAGGGAAAAAAAGAGGATAAAAATTGATATTTCGATAAAATTATTCGTTTTTCTTGCTTTTTTCGGTCAAATCTCGTTAAATGAGGAGAATGAAGGAAAAAATGAGGAAAAAAATTGAAATTTCGCTAAAATTATTTTTTTCGGTCAAATCTCGATAAAATAAGGAAAATTAAGGGAAAAAAAGATGAAAAAAATGGAAATTTCGCAAAAATTATTCGTTTTTCTTGCTTTTTTCGGTCAAATCTCGATAAAATAAGGAAAATTAAGGGAAAAAAAGAGGAAAAAAATTTAAATTTCGCTAAAATTACTCGTTTTTCTTGCTTTTTTCGGTCAAATCTCAATGAAATAAGGAAAATTAAGGGAAAAAAAGAGGAAAAAAATTGAAATTTCGCTAAAATTATTCGTTTTTCTTGCTTTTTTCGGTCAAATCTCGATAAAATAGGAAAATTAAGGGAAAAAAAGAGGAAAAAAACTGAAATTTCGCTAAAATTATTCGTTTTTCTTGCTTTTTTCGGTCAAATCTCGATAAAATAAGGAAAATAAAAGGAAAAAAAGAGGAAAAAATTGATATTTCGATAAAATTATTCGTTTTTCTTGCTTTTTTCAGTCAAATCTCGTTAAATGAGGAGAATGAAGGAAAAAATGAGGATAAAAATTGAAATTTCGCAAAAATTATTCGTTTTTCTTGCTTTTTTTCGGTCAAATCTCGATAAAATAAAGAAAATTAAGGGAAAAAAAGAGGAAAAAAATTGAAATTTCGCTAAAATTATTCGTTTTTCTTGCTTTTTTCGGTCAAATCTCGATAAAATAAGCAAAATTAAGGGAAAAAAAGATGAAAAAAATTGAAATTTCGCTAAAAATTACTCGTTTTTTCTTGCTTTTTACGGTCAAATCTCGATAAAATAAGGAAAATTAAGTGAAAAGAGGAGGAAAAAAATTGAAATTTCGCTAAAATTATTCGTTTTTCTTGCTTTTTTCGGTCAAATCTCGATAAAATAAGGAAAATTAAGGGAAAAAAGAGGATAAAAATTGATATTTCGATAAAGTTATTGGTTTTTCTTGCTTTTTTCGGTCAAATCTCGATAAAGTAAGGAAAATTAAGGGAAAAAAAGAGGAAAAAAAATAAAATTTCGCTAAAATTATTCATTTTTCTTGCTTTTTTCGGTAAAATCTCGATAAAATAAGGAAAATTAAGGGAAAAAAAGAGGAAAAAAAATGAAATTTCGCTAAAATTAATCGTTTTTCTTGCTTTTTTCGGTCAAATCTCGATAAAATAAGGAAAATTAAGGGAAAAAAAGAGGAAAAAAATCGAAATTCGCTAAAATTATTCGTTTTTCTTGCTTTTTTCGGTCAAATCTCGATAAAATAAGGAAAATTAAGGGAAAAAAAGATGAAAAAGATTGAAATTTCGCTAAAATTATTCGTTTTTCTTGCTTTTTTTGGTGAAATCTCGATAAAATAAGGAAAATTAAGGGAAAAAAAGAGGATAAAAATTGAAATTTCGCTAAAATTATTTTTTTTTCTTGCTTTTTTCGGTCAAATCTCGATAAAATAAGGAAAACTAAGGGAAAAAAAAGAGGAAAAAAATTGAAATTTCGCTAAAATTATTCGTTTTTCTTGCTTTTTTCGGTCAAATCTCGATAAAATAAGGAAAATTAAGGGAAAAAAAGAGGAAAAAATTGAAATTTCGCTAAAATTATTCGTTTTTCTTGATTTATTCGTTCAAATCTCGATAAAATAAGGAAAATTAAGAGGAAAAAGAGGATAAAAATTGAAATTCCGGCTAAAATTATTCGTTTTTCTTGCTTTTTTCGGTCAAATCTAGATAAAATAAGGAATATTAAGGGAAAAAAAGAAGATAAAAATTTAAATTTCGCTAAAATTATTCGTTTTTCTTGCTTTCTCGATCAAATCTCGTTAAATGAGGAGAATGAAGGAAAAAAAGAGGAAAAAAATTGAAATTTCGCGAAAAATATAGGTTTTTCTTTCTTTTTTTCGGTCAAATCTCGATAAAAGAAGGAAAATTAAGGGAAAAAAAAGAGGAAAAAAATTGAAATTTCGCGAAAAATATAGGTTTTTCTTGCTTTTTTCGGTCAAATCTCGATAAAATAAGGAAAATTAAGGGAAAAAAGATGAAAAAAATTGAAATTTCGCTAAAATTATTCGTTTTTCTTGCTTTTTCGGTCAAATCTCGATAAAATAAGGAAAATAAAGGGAAAAAAAAGAGGAAAAAATATGAAATTACGCTAAAATTATTCGTTTTTCTTGGTTTTTTCGTTCAAATCTCGATAAAATAAGGGAAAATTAAGGGGAAAAAAGAGGATAAAAATTGAAATTCCGCTAAAATTATTCGTTTTTCTTGCTTTTTTCGGTCAAATCTAGATAAAATAAGGAATATTAAGGGAAAAAAAAGAAGATAAAACTTGAAATTTCGCTAAAATTATTCGTTTTTCTTGCTTTTTTTGGTCAAATCTCGATAAAGTAAGGAAAATTAAGGGAGAAAAAGAGGAAAAAAATTGAAATTTCGCTAAAATTATTCGTTTTTCTTGCTTTTTTCGGTCAAATCTCGATAAAATAAGGAAAATTAAGGGAAAAAAAGAGGAAAAAAATTGAAATTTCGCTAAAATTATTCGTTTTTCTTCCTTTTTGCGGTCAAATCTCGATAAAGTAAGGAAAATTAAGGGAGAAAAAGAGGAAAAAAATTGAAATTTCGCTAAAATTATTCGTTTTTCTTGCTTTTTTCGGTCAAATCTCGATAAAATATGGAAAATTAAGGGAAAAAAAGAGGAAAAAAATTGAAATTTCGCTAAAATTATTCGTTTTTCATGCTTTTTACGGTCAAATCTCGATAAAATAAGGAAAATTAAGGGAAAAAAAGAGGAAAAAAATTGAAATTTCGCTAAAATTATTCGTTTTTCTTGCTTTTTTCGATCAAATCTCGATAAAATAAGGAAAATTAAGGGAAAAAAGAGGATAAAAATTGATATTTCGATAAAATTATTCGTTTTTCTTGCTTTTTTCGGTCAAATCTCATAAAATGAGGAGAATGAAGGAAAAAATGAGGAAAAAAAAACTAAATTTCGCTAAAATTATTCGTTTTTCTTGCTTTTTTCGGTCAAATCTCGATAAAATAAGGAAAATTAAGAGAAAAAAAGAGGAAACAAATTGAAATATCGCTAACATTATTCGTTTTTCTTGCTTTTTTCGGTGAAATCTCGATAAAATAAGGAAAATTAAGGGAAAAAAGAGGATAAAAATTGATATTCCGCGAAAATTATTCGTTTTACTTGCTTTTTTCGGTCAAATCTCGATAAAATAAGGAAAATTAAGGGAAAAAAAGTTGTAGAAAATTGAAATTTCCCTTTAATTATTCGTTTTTCTTTTTTTTTTCGGTCAAATCTCGATAAAATAAGGAAAATAAAGGACAAAAAAAAGAAAAAAATTGCGATTTCGCTAAAATTATTCGTTTTTCTTGCTTTTTTCGGTCAAATCTCGATGAAATAAGGAAAATAAAGGGAAAAAAAGTGGAAAAAAATTGAAATTTCGCTAAAATTATTCGTTTTTCTAGCTTTTTTCGGTCAAATCTCGATAAAATAAGGAAAATTAAGGGAAAAAAAGAGGATAAAAATTGATATTTCGATAAAATTATTCGTTTTTCTTGCTTTTTTCGGTCAAATCTCGATAAAATAAGGAAAATTAAGGGAAAAAAGAGGACAAAAATTGATATTTCTATAAATTATTGGTTTTTCTTGCTTTTTTCGGTCAAATCTCGATAAAGTAAGGGAAAAAAAGATGAAAAAAATTGAAATTTCGCTAAAATTATTCGTTTTTCATGCTTTTTTCGGTCAAATCTCGATAAAATAAGGAAAATTAAGGGAAAAAAAAGAGGAAAAAAATTGAAATTTCGCTAAAATTATTCGTTTTTCTTGCTTTTTAGGTCAAATCTCGTTAAATGAGGAGAATGAAGGAAAAAATGAGGAAAAAAATTGAAATTTCGCTAAAATTATTCTTTCTTTTTGCTTTTTTCGGTAATTTCTCGATAAAATAAGGAAAATTAAAGAAAAAAGATGAAAAATATGGAAATTTCGCAAAAATTATTCGTTTTTCTTGCTTTTTTCGGTCAAATCTAGATAAAATAAGGAAAATTAAGGGAAAAAAAGAGGAAAAAAATTTAAATTTCGCTAAAATTACTCGTTTTTCTTGCTTTTTTCGGTCAAATCTCGATGAAATAAGGAAAATTAAGGGAAAAAATTGAAATTTCGCTAAAATTATTCGTTTTTCTTGCTTTTTTCGGTCAAATCTCGATAAAATGAGGAAAATTAAGGGAAAAAAAGGGGAAAAAAACTGAAATTTCGCTAAAATTATTCGTTTTTCTTGCTTTTTTCGGTCAAATCTCGATGAAATAAGGAAAATTAAGGGAAAAAATTGAAATTTCGCTAAAATTATTCGTTTTTCTTGCTTTTTTCGGTCAAATCTCGATAAAATAAGGAAAATTAAGGGAAAAAAAGGGGAAAAAAACTGAAATTTCGCTAAAATTATTCGTTTTTCTTGCTTTTTTCGGTCAAATCTCGATAAAATAAGGAAAATTAAGGGAAAAAATGAGGAAAAAAATTGAAATTTCGCTAAAATCATTTGTTTTTCTTGCTTTTTTCGGTCAAATCTCGATAAAATAAGGAAAATTAAGGGAAAAAAAGATGAAAAAAAATGGCAATTTCGCAAAAATTATTCGTTTTTCTTGCTTTTTTCGGTCAAATCTCGATAAAATAAGGAATATTAATGGAAAAAATTGAAATTTCGCTAAAATTATTCGTTTTTCTTGCTTTTTTCGGTCAAATCTCGATAAAATAAGCAAAATTAAGGGAAAAAAAGATGAAAAAAATTGAAATTTCGCTAAAATTATTCATTTTTCTTGCTTTTTGCGGTCAAATCTCGATAAAGTAAGGAAAATTAAGGGAAAAAAAGAGGAAAAAAATTGAAATTTCGCTAAAATTATTCGTTTTTCTTGCTTTTTTCGGTCAAATCTCGATAAAATAAGGAAAATTAAAGAAAAAAAGATGAAAAAAATGGAAATTTCGCAAACATTATTCGTTTTTCTTGATTTTTTCGGTCAAATCTCGATAAAATAAGGAAAATTAAGGGAAAAAAAGAGGAAAAAAATAGAAATTTCGCTAAAAATATTCGTTTTTCTTGCTTTTTTCGGTCAAATCTCGATAAAATAAGCAAAATTAAGGGAAAAAAAGATGAAAAAAATTGAAATTTCGCTAAAATTACTCGTTTTTCTTGCTTTTTTCGGTCAAATCACGATAAAATAAGGAAAATTAAGGGAAAAAAAGAGGAAAAAAATTGAAATTTCGCTAAAATTATTCGTTTTTCTTGCTTTTTTCGGTCAAATCTCGATAAAATAAGGAAAATTAAGGGAAAAAAGAGGATAAAAATTGATATTTCGATAAAATTATTGGTTTTTCTTGCTTTTTTCGGTCAAATCTCGATGAAATAAGGAAAATAAAGGGAAAAAAAGTGGAAAAAAATTGAAATTTCGCTAAAATTATTCGTTTTTCTAGCTTTTTTCGGTCAAATCTCGATAAAATAAGGAAAATTAAGGGAAAAAAAGAGGATAAAAATTGATATTTCGATAAAATTATTCGTTTTTCTTGCTTTTTTCGGTCAAATCTCGATAAAATAAGGAAAATTAAGGGAAAAAAGAGGATAAAAATTGATATTTCTATAAATTATTGGTTTTTCTTGCTTTTTTCGGTCAAATCTCGATAAAGTAAGGGAAAAAAAGATGAAAAAAATTGAAATTTCGCTAAAATTATTCGTTTTTCATGCTTTTTTCGGTCAAGTCTCGATAAAATAAGGAAAATTAAGGGAAAAAAAGAGGAAAAAAATTGAAATTTCGCTAAAATTATTCGTTTTTCTTGCTTTTTAGGTCAAATCTCGTTAAATGAGGAGAATGAAGGAAAAAATGAGGAAAAAAATTGAAATTTCGCTAAAATTATTCGTTCTTCTTGCTTTTTTCGGTAATTTCTCGATAAAATAAGGAAAATTAAAGAAAAAAAGATGAAAAATATGGAAATTTCGCAAAAATTATTCGTTTTTCTTGCTTTTTTCGGTCAAATCTCGATAAAATGAGGAAAATTAAGGGAAAAAAAGAGGAAAAAAATTGAAATTTCGCTAAAATTATTCGTTTTTCTTGCTTTTTTCGGTCAAATCTCGATAAAATAAGGAAAGTTAAGGGAAAAAAAGAGGAAAAAAACTGAAATTTCGCTAAAATTATTCGTTTTTCTTGCTTTTTTCGGTCAAATCTCGATAAAATAAGGAAAATTAAGGGAAAAAAAGGGGAAAAAAACTGAAATTTCGCTAAAATTATTCGTTTTTCTTGCTTTTTTCGGTCAAATCTCGATAAAATAAGGAAAATTAAGGGAAAAAATGAGGAAAAAAATTGAAATTTCGCTAAAATCATTTGTTTTTCTTGCTTTTTTCGGTCAAATCTCGATAAAATAAGGAAAATTAAGGGAAAAAAAGATGAAAAAAAATGGCAATTTCGCAAAAATTATTCGTTTTTCTTGCTTTTTTCGGTCAAATCTCGATAAAATAAGGAATATTAATGGAAAAAATTGAAATTTCGCTAAAATTATTCGTTTTTCTTGCTTTTTTCGGTCAAATCTCGATAAAATAAGCAAAATTAAGGGAAAAAAAGATGAAAAAAATTGAAATTTCGCTAAAATTATTCATTTTTCTTGCTTTTTGCGGTCAAATCTCGATAAAGTAAGGAAAATTAAGGGAAAAAAAGAGGAAAAAAATTGAAATTTCGCTAAAATTATTCGTTTTTCTTGCTTTTTTCGGTCAAATCTCGATAAAATAAGGAAAATTAAAGAAAAAAAGATGAAAAAAATGGAAATTTCGCAAACATTATTCGTTTTTCTTGCTTTTTTCGGTCCAATCTCGATAAAATAAGGAAAATTAAGGGAAAAAAAGAGGAAAAAAATAGAAATTTCGCTAAAAATATTCGTTTTTCTTGCTTTTTTCGGTCAAATCTCGATAAAATAAGCAAAATTAAGGGAAAAAAAGATGAAAAAAATTGAAATTTCGCTAAAATTACTCGTTTTTCTTGCTTTTTTCGGTCAAATCACGATAAAATAAGGAAAATTAAGGAAAAAAAAGAGGATAAAAATTGAAATTTCGCAAAAATTATTCGTTTTTCTTGCTTTTTTCGGTCAAATCTCGATAAAATAAAGAAAATTAAGGGAAAAAAAGAGGAAAAAAATTGAAATTTCGCTAAAATTATTCGTTTTTCTTGCTTTTTTCGGTCAAATCTGGATAAAATAAGCAAAATTAAGGGAAAAAAAGATGAAAAAAATTGAAATTTCGCTAAAATTACTCGTTTTTCTTGCTTTTTACGGTCAAATCTCGATAAAATAAGGAAAATTAAGTGAAAAGAGGAGGAAAAAAATTGAAATTTCGCTAAAATTATTCGTTTTTCTTGCTTTTTTCGGTCAATTCTCGATAAAATAAGGAAAATTAAGGGAAAAAAGAGGATAAAAATTGATATTTCGATAAAGTTATTGGTTTTTCTTGCTTTTTTCGGTCAAATCTCGATAAAGTAAGGAAAATTAAGGGAAAAAAAGAGGAAAAAAATTGAAATTTCGCTAAAATTATTCATTTTTCTTGCTTTTTTCGGTAAAATCTCGATAAAATAAGGAAAATTAAGGGAAAAAAAGAGGAAAAAAAATGAAATTTCGCTAAAATTAATCGTTTTTCTTGCTTTTTTCGGTCAAATCTCGATAAAATAAGGAAAATTAAGGGAAAAAAAGAGGAAAAAAATCGAAATTTCGCTAAAATTATTCGTTTTTCTTGCTTTTTTCGGTCAAATCTCGATAAAATAAGGAAAATTAAGGGAAAAAAAGATGAAAAAGATTGAAATTTCGCTAAAATTATTCGTTTTTCTTGCTTTTTTTGGTGAAATCTCGATAAAATAAGGAAAATTAAGGGAAAAAAAGAGGATAAAAATTGAAATTTCGCTAAAATTATTTTTTTTTCTTGCTTTTTTCGGTCAAATCTCGATAAAATAAGGAAAACTAAGGGAAAAAAAGAGGAAAAAAATTGAAATTTCGCTAAAATTATTCGTTTTTCTTGCTTTTTTCGGTCAAATCTCGATAAAATAAGGAAAATTAAGGGAAAAAAAGAGGAAAAAATTTGAAATTTCGCTAAAATTATTCGTTTTTCTTGATTTTTTCGTTCAAATCTCGATAAAATAAGGAAAATTAAGGGGAAAAAAGAGGATAAAAATTGAAATTCCGCAAAAATTATTCGTTTTTCTTGCTTTTTTCGGTCAAATCTAGATAAAATAAGGAATATTAAGGGAAAAAAAGAAGATAAAAATTTAAATTTCGCTAAAATTATTCGTTTTTCTTGCTTTTCTCGATCAAATCTCGTTAAATGAGGAGAATGAAGGAAAAAAAGAGGAAAAAAATTGAAATTTCGCGAAAAATATAGGTTTTTCTTTCTTTTTTCGGTCAAATCTCGATAAAAGAAGGAAAATTAAGGGAAAAAAAGAGGAAAAAAATTGAAATTCCGCGAAAAATATAGGTTTTTCTTGCTTTTTTCGGTCAAATCTAGATAAAATAAGGAATATTAAGGGAAAAAAAGAAGATAAAACTTGAAATTTCGCTAAAATTATTCGTTTTTCTTGCTTTTTTTGGTCAAATCTCGATAAGATAAGGAAAATTAAGGGAAAAAAGAGGATAAAAATTGATATTTCGCTAAAATTATTCGTTTTTCTTGCTTTTTTCGGTCAAATCTCGTTAAATGAGGAGAATGAATGAAAAAGAGAGAAAAAAAATTGAAATTTCGCTAAAATTATTCGTTTTTCTTCCTTTTTGCGGTCAAATCTCGATAAAGTAAGGAAAATTAAGGGAAAAAAAGAGGAAAAAAATTGAAATTTCGCTAAAATTATTCGTTTTTCTTGCTTTTTTCGATCAAATCTCGATAAAATAAGGAAAATTAAGGGAAAAAAGAGGATAAAAATTGATATTTCGATAAAATTATTCGTTTTTCTTGCTTTTTTCGGTCAAATCTCATAAAATGAGGAGAATGAAGGAAAAAATGAGGAAAAAAAACTAAATTTCGCTAAAATTATTCGTTTTTCTTGCTTTTTTCGGTCAAATCTCGATAAAATAAGGAAAATTAAGAGAAAAAAAGAGGAAACAAATTGAAATATCGCTAACATTATTCGTTTTTCTTGCTTTTTTCGGTGAAATCTCGATAAAATAAGGAAAATTAAGGGAAAAAAGAGGATAAAAATTGATATTCCGCGAAAATTATTCGTTTTACTTGCTTTTTTCGGTCAAATCTCGATAAAATAAGGAAAATTAAGGGAAAAAAAGTTGTAGAAAATTGAAATTTCCCTTAAATTATTCGTTTTTCTTTTTTTTTTCGGTCAAATCTCGATAAAATAAGGAAAATAAAGGACAAAAAAAAGAAAAAAATTGCGATTTCGCTAAAATTATTCGTTTTTCTTGCTTTTTTCGGTCAAATCTCGATGAAATAAGGAAAATAAAGGGAAAAAAAGTGGAAAAAAATTGAAATTTCGCTAAAATTATTCGTTTTTCTAGCTTTTTTCGGTCAAATCTCGATAAAATAAGGAAAATTAAGGGAAAAAAAGAGGATAAAAATTGATATTTCGATAAAATTATTCGTTTTTCTTGCTTTTTTCGGTCAAATCTCGATAAAATAAGGAAAATTAAGGGAAAAAAGAGGATAAAAATTGATATTTCTATAAATTATTGGTTTTTCTTGCTTTTTTCGGTCAAATCTCGATAAAGTAAGGGAAAAAAAGATGAAAAAAATTGAAATTTCGCTAAAATTATTCGTTTTTCATGCTTTTTTCGGTCAAATCTCGATAAAATAAAGAAAATTAAGGGAAAAAAAGAGGAAAAAAATTGAAATTTCGCTAAAATTATTCGTTTTTCTTGCTTTTTAGGTCAAATCTCGTTAAATGAGGAGAATGAAGGAAAAAATGAGGAAAAAAATTGAAATTTCGCTAAAATTATTCGTTTTTCTTGCTTTTTTCGGTAATTTCTCGATAAAATAAGGAAAATTAAAGAAAAAAAGATGAAAAATATGGAAATTTCGCAAAAATTATTCGTTTTTCTTGCATTTTTCGGTCAAATCTAGATAAAATAAGGAAAATTAAGGGAAAAAAAGAGGAAAAAAATTTAAATTTCGCTAAAATTACTCGTTTTTCTTGCTTTTTTCGGTCAAATCTCGATGAAATAAGGAAAATTAAGGGAAAAAAGAGGGAAAAAATTGAAATTTCGCTAAAATTATTCGTTTTTCTTGCTTTTTTCGGTCAAATCTCGATAAAATAAGGAAAATTAAGGGAAAAAAAGAGGAAAAAAATTGAAATTTCGCTAAAATTATTCGTTTTTCTTGCTTTTTTCGGTCAAATCTCGATAAAATAAGGAAAGTTAAGGGAAAAAAAGAGGAAAAAAACTGAAATTTCGCTAAAATTATTCGTTTTTCTTGCTTTTTTCGGTCAAATCTCGATAAAATAAGGAAAATTAAGGGAAAAAAAGGGGAAAAAAACTGAAATTTCGCTAAAATTATTCGTTTTTCTTGCTTTTTTCGGTCAAATCTCGATAAAATAAGGAAAATTAAGGGAAAAAATGAGGAAAAAAATTGAAATTTCGCTAAAATCATTTGTTTTTCTTGCTTTTTTCGGTCAAATCTCGATAAAATAAGGAAAATTAAGGGAAAAAAAGAGGAAAAAAATTGAAATTTCGCTAAAATTATTCGTTTTTCTTGCTTTTTAGGTCAAATCTCGTTAAATGAGGTGAATGAAGGAAAAAATGAGGAAAAAAATTGAAATTTCGCTAAAATTATTCGTTTTTCTTGCTTTTTTCGGTAATTTCTCGATAAAATAAGGAAAATTAAAGAAAAAAAGATGAAAAATATGGAAATTTCGCAAAAATTATTCGTTTTTCTTGCATTTTTCGGTCAAATCTAGATAAAATAAGGAAAATTAAGGGAAAAAAAGAGGAAAAAAATTTAAATTTCGCTAAAATTACTCGTTTTTCTTGCTTTTTTCGGTCAAATCTCGATGAAATAAGGAAAATTAAGGGAAAAAAGAGGGAAAAAATTGAAATTTCGCTAAAATTATTCGTTTTTCTTGCTTTTTTCGGTCAAATCTCGATAAAATAAGGAAAACTAAGGGAAAAAAAGAGGAAAAAAATTGAAATTTCGCTAAAATTATTCGTTTTTCTTGCTTTTTTTCGGTCAAATCTCGATAAAATAAGGAAAGTTAAGGGAAAAAAAGAGGAAAAAAACTGAAATTTCGCTAAAATTATTCGTTTTTCTTGCTTTTTTCGGTCAAATCTCGATAAAATAAGGAAAATTAAGGGAAAAAAAGGGGAAAAAAACTGAAATTTCGCTAAAATTATTCGTTTTTCTTGCTTTTTTCGGTCAAATCTCGATAAAATAAGGAAAATTAAGGGAAAAAATGAGGAAAAAAATTGAAATTTCGCTAAAATCATTTGTTTTTCTTGCTTTTTTCGGTCAAATCTCGATAAAATAAGGAAAATTAAGGGAAAAAAAGATGAAAAAAATGGCAATTTCGCAAAAATTATTCGTTTTTCTTGCTTTTTTCGGTCAAATCTCGATAAAATAAGGAATATTAATGGAAAAAATTGAAATTTCGCTAAAATTATTCGTTTTTCTTGCTTTTTTCGGTCAAATCTCGATAAAATAAGCAAAATTAAGGGAAAAAAAGATGAAAAAAATTGAAATTTCGCTAAAATTATTCATTTTTCTTGCTTTTTGCGGTCAAATCTCGATAAAGTAAGGAAAATTAAGGGAAAAAAAGAGGAAAAAAATTGAAATTTCGCTAAAATTATTCGTTTTTCTTGCTTTTTTCGGTCAAATCTCGATAAAATAAGGAAAATAAAGGGAAAAAAGAGGATAAAAATTGATATTTCGATAAAATTATTCGTTTTTCTTGCTTTTTTTGGTCAAATCTCGTTAAATGAGGAGAATGAGGGAAAAAATGAGGAAAAAAATTGAAATTTCGCTAAAATTATTCGTTTTTCTTGCTTTTTTCGGTCAAATCTCGATAAAATAAGGGAAATTAAGGGAAAAAAAGATGAAAAAAATGGAAATTTCGCAAAAATTATTCGTTTTTCTTGCTTTTTTCGGTCAAATCTCGATAAAATAAGGAAAATTAAGGGAAATAAAGATGAAGAAAATTGAAATTTCGCTAAAATTATTCGTTTTTCTTGCTTTTTTTGGTCAAATCTCGATAAAATAAGGAAAATTAAGTGAAAAAAAGAGGAAAAAATTTGAAATTTCGCTAAACTTATTCGTTTTTCTTGCTTTTTCGGTCAAATCTTGATAAAATAAGGAAAATTAAGGGAAAAAAAGAGGAAAAAAATTGAAATTTCGCTAAAATTATTCATTTTTCTTGCTTTTTTCGGTCAAATCTCGATAAAATAAGGAAAATTAAGGGAAAAAAAGAGGAAAAAAATTGAAATTTTGCTAAAATTATTAGTTTTTCTTGCTTTTTTCGGTCAAATCTCGATAAAATAAGAAAAATTAAGGGAAAAAAAGAGGAAAAAAATTGAAATTTCGCTAAAATTATTCGTTTTTCTTGCTTTTTTCGGTCAAATCTCGATAAAATAAGGAAAATTAAGGGAAAAAAAGATGAAAAAAATGGAAATTTCGCAAAAATTATTCGTTTTTCTTGCTTTTTTCGGTCAAATCTCGATAAAATAAGGAAAATTAAGGGAAAAAAAAGAGGAAAAAAATTGAAATTTCGCTATTATTACTCGTTTTTCTTGCTTTTTTCGGTCAAATCTCGATAAAATAAGGAAAATTAAGGGAAAAAAAGAGGGAAAAAATTGAAATTTCGCTAAAATTATTCGTTTTTCTTGCTTTTTTCGGTCAGATCTCGATAAAATAAGGAAAATTTAGGAAAAAAAAAGAGGATAAACATTGAAATTTCGCTAAAATTATTCGTTTTTCTTGCTTTTTTCGGTGATATCTCGATAAAATAAGGAAAATTAAGGGAAAAAAAGAGGATAAAAATTGATATTTCGATAAAATTATTCATTTTTCTTGCTTTTCTCGATCAAATCTCGTTAAATGAGGAGAATGAAGGAAAAAAAGAGGAAAAAAATTGAAATTTCGAGAAAAATATAGGTTTTTCTTGCTTTTTGATGTCAAATCTCGATAAAATAAGGAAAATTAAGGGAAAAAAGAGGAAAAAAATTGAAATTTCGCTAAAATTATTCGTTTTTCTTGCTTTTTTTCGGTCAAATCTCGATAAAATACGGAAAATTAAGGGAAAAAAAGAGGAAAAAAACTGAAATTTCGCTAAAATTATTCGTTTTTCTTGCTTTTTTCGGTCAAATCTCGATAAAATAAGGAAAATTAAGGGAAAAAAAGAGGGAAAAAATTTAAATTTCGCTAAAATTATTCGTTTTTCTTGCTTTTTTCGGTCAAATCTCGATAAAATAAGGTAAGTTAAGGGAAAAAAAGAGGAAAAAAACTGAAATTTCGCTAAAATTATTCGTTTTTTTTGCTTTTTTCGGTCAAATCTCGATAAAATAAGGAAAATAAAGGGAAAAAAGAGAATAAAAATTGATATTTCGATAAAATTATTCGTTTTTCTTGCTTTTTTCGGTCAAATCTCGTTAAATGAGGAGAATGAAGGAAAAAATGAGGAAAAAAATTGAAATTTCGCTAAAATTATTCGTTTTTCTGGCTTTTTTCGGTCAAATCTCGATAAAATAAGGGAAATTAAGGGAAAAAAAGATGAAAAAAATAGAAATTTCGCAAAAATTATTCGTTTTCCTTGCTTTTTTCGGTCAAATCTCGATAAAATAAGGAAAATTAAGGGAAATAAAGATGAAGAAAATTGAAATTTCGCTAAAATTATTCGTTTTTCTTGCTTTTTTCGGTCAAATCTCGATAAAATAAGGAAAATTAAGGGAAAAAAAGAGGAAAAAATTTGAAATTTCGCTAAAATTATTCGTTTTTCTTGCTTTTTTCGGTCAAATCTCGATTAAATAAGGAAAATTAAGGGAAAAAAAGAGGAAAAAAATTGAAATTTCGCTAAAATTATTCATTTTTCTTGCTTTTTTCGGTCAAATCTCGATAAAATAAGGAAAATTAAGGGAAAAAAAGAGGAAAAAAACTGAAATTTCGCTAAAATTATTCGTTTTTCTTGCTTTTTTCGGTCAAATCTCGATAAAATAAGGAAAATTAAGGGAAAAAAGGGGAAAAAAACTGAAATTTCGCTAAAATTATTCGTTTTTCTTGCTTTTTTCGGTCAAATCTCGATAAAATAAGGAAAATTAAGGGAAAAAATGAGGAAAAAAATTGAAATTTCGCTAAAATCATTCGTTTTTCTTGCTTTTTTCGGTCAAATCTCGATAAAATAAGGAAAATTAAGGGAAAAAAAGATGAAAAAAATGGCAATTTCGCAAAAATTATTCGTTTTTCTTGCTTTTTCCGGTCAAATCTCGATAAAATAAGGAATATTAAGGGAAAAAAAAAGGAAAAAAATTGAAATTTCGCTAAAATTATTCGTTTTTCTTGCTTTTTTCGGTCAAATCTCGATAAAATAAGCAAAATTAAGGGAAAAAAAGATGAAAAAAATTGAAATTTCGCTAATATTATTCATTTTTCTTGCTTTTTGCGGTCAAATCTCGATAAAGTAAGGAAAATTAAGGGAAAAAAAGAGGAAAAAAATTGAAATTTCGCTAAAATTATTCGTTTTTCTTGCTTTTTTCGGTCAAATCTCGATAAAATAAGGAAAATAAAGGGAAAAAAGAGGATAAAAATTGATATTTCGATAAAATTATTCGATTTTCTTGCTTTTTTTGGTCAAATCTCGTTAAATGAGGAGAATGAGGGAAAAAATGAGGAAAAAAATTGAAATTCCGCTAAAATTATTCGTTTTTCTTGCTTTTTTCGGTCAAATCTCGATAAAATAAGGGAAATTAAGGGAAAAAAAGATGAAAAAAATGGAAATTTCGCAAAAATTATTCGTTTTTCTTGCTTTTTTCGGTCAAATCTCGATAAAATAAGGAAAATTAAGGGAAATAAAGATGAAGAAATTTGAAATTTCGCTAAAATTATTCGTTTTTCTTGCTTTTTCGGTCAAATCTCGATAAAATAAGGAAAATTAAGGGAAAAAAAGAGGAAAAAAATTGAAATTTCGCTAAAATTATTCATTTTTCTTGCTTATTACGGTCAAATCTCGATAAAATAAGGAAAATTAAGGGAAAAAAAGAGGAAAATAATTGAAATTTTGCTAAAATTATTCGTTTTTCTTGCTTTTTTCGGTCAAATCTCGATAAAATAAGGAAAATTAAGGGAAAAAAAGAGGAAAAAAATTGAAATTTCGCTAAAATTATTTGTTTTTCTTGCTTTTTTCGGTCAAATCTCGATAAAATAAGGAAAATTAAGGGAAAAAAAGATGAAAAAAATGGAAATTTCGCAAAAATTATTCGTTTTTCTTGCTTTTTTCGGTCAAATCTCGATAAAATAAGGAAAATTAAGGGAAAAAAAGAGGAAAAAAATTGAAATTTCGCTATTATTACTCGTTTTTCTTGCTTTTTTCGGTCAAATCTCGATAAAATAAGGAAAATTAAGGGAAAAAAAGAGGGAAAAAATTGAAATTTCGCTAAAATTATTCGTTTTTCTTGCTTTTTCGGTCAGATCTCGATAAAATAAGGAAAATTTAGGAAAAAAAAGAGGATAAACATTGAAATTTCGCTAAAATTATTCGTTTTTCTTGCTTTTTTCGGTGATATCTCGATAAAATAAGGAAAATTAAGGGAAAAAAAGAGGATAAAAATTGATATTTCGATAAAATTATTCATTTTTCTTGCTTTTCTCGATCAAATCACGTTAAATGAGGAGAATGAAGGAAAAAAAGAGGAAAAAAATTGAAATTTCGAGAAAAATATAGGTTTTTCTTGCTTTTTTCGGTCAAATCTCGATAAAATAAGGAAAATTAAGGGAAAAAAGAGGAAAAAAATTGAAATTTCGCTAAAATTATTCGTTTTTCTTGCTTTTTTCGGTCAAATCTCGATAAAATACGGAAAATTAAGGGAAAAAAAGAGGAAAAAAACTGAAATTTCGCTAAAATTATTCGTTTTTCTTGCTTTTTTCGGTCAAATCTCGATAAAATAAGGAAAATTAAGGGAAAAAAAGAGGGAAAAAATTGAAATTTCGCTAAAATTATTCGTTTTTCTTGCTTTTTTCGGTCAAATCTCGATAAAATAAGGAAAGTTAAGGGAAAAAAAGAGGAAAAAAACTGAAATTTCGCTAAAATTATTCGTTTTTCTTGCTTTTTTCGGTCAAATCTCGATAAAATAAGGAAAATAAAGGGAAAAAAAGAGAATAAAAATTGATATTTCGATAAAATTATTCGTTTTTCTTGCTTTTTTCGGTCAAATCTCGTTAAATGAGGAGAATGAAGGAAAAAATGAGGAAAAAAATTGAAATTTCGCTAAAATTATTCGTTTTTCTGGCTTTTTTCGGTCAAATCTCGATAAAATAAGGGAAATTAAGGGAAAAAAAGATGAAAAAAATGGAAATTTCGCAAAAATTATTCGTTTTCCTTGCTTTTTTCGGTCAAATCTCGATAAAATAAGGAAAATTAAGGGAAAAAAAGATGAAAAAAATGGCAATTTCGCAAAAATTATTCGTTTTTCTTGCTTTTTCCGGTCAAATCTCGATAAAATAAGGAATATTAAGGGAAAAAAAAAGGAAAAAAATTGAAATTTTGCTAAAATTATTCGTTTTTCTTGCTTTTTTCGGTCAAATCTCGATAAAATAAGCAAAATTAAGGGAAAAAAAGATGAAAAAAATTGA
Organism: Sympetrum striolatum; assembly: GCA_947579665.1. NCBI lineage: Eukaryota > Metazoa > Arthropoda > Insecta > Odonata > Libellulidae > Sympetrum > Sympetrum striolatum. Next base: position 278,034 of record CANPUZ010000086.1, read on the forward strand.
AATTTCGCTAAAATTATTCATTTTTCTTGCTTTTTGCGGTCAAATCTCGATAAAGTAAGGAAAATTAAGGGAAAAAAAGAGGAAAAAAATTGAAATTTCGCTAAAATTATTCGTTTTTCTTGCTTTTTTCGGTCAAATCTCGATAAAATAAGGAAAATAAAGGGAAAAAAGAGGATAAAAATTGATATTTCGATAAAATAATTCGATTTTCTTGCTTTTTTTGGTCAAATCTCGTTAAATGAGGAGAATGAGGGAAAAAATGAGGAAAAAAATTGAAATTCCGCTAAAATTATTCGTTTTTCTTGCTTTTTTCGGTCAAATCTCGATAAAATAAGGGAAATTAAGGGAAAAAAAGATGAAAAAAATGGAAATTTCGCAAAAATTATTCGTTTTTCTTGCTTTTTTCGGTCAAATCTCGATAAAATAAGGAAAATTAAGGGAAATAAAGATGAAGAAAATTGAAATTTCGCTAAAATTATTCGTTTTTCTTGCTTTTTTCGGTCAAATCTCGATAAAATAAGGAAAATTAAGGGAAAAAAAGAGGAAAAAATTTGAAATTTCGCTAAAATTATTCATTTTTCTTGCTTTTTTCGGTCAAATCTCGATAAAATAAGGAAAATTAAGGGAAAAAAAGAGGAAAATAATTGAAATTTTGCTAAAATTATTCGTTTTTCTTGCTTTTTTCGGTCAAATCTCGATAAAATAAGGAAAATTAAGGGAAAAAAAGAGGAAAAAAATTGAAATTTCGCTAAAATTATTTGTTTTTCTTGCTTTTTTCGGTCAAATCTCGATAAAATAAGGAAAATTAAGGGAAAAAAAGATGAAAAAAATGGAAATTTCGCAAAAATTATTCATTTTTCTTGCTTTTTTCGGTCAAATCTCGATAAAATAAGGAAAATTAAGGGAAAAAAAGAGGAAAAAAATTGAAATTTCGCTATTATTACTCGTTTTTCTTGCTTTTTTCGGTCAAATCTCGATAAAATAAGAAAAATTAAGGGAAAAAAAGAGGGAAAAAATTGAAATTTCGCTAAAATTATTCGTTTTTCTTGCTTTTTTCGGTCAGATCTCGATAAAATAAGGAAAATTTAGGAAAAAAAAGAGGATAAACATTGAAATTTCGCTAAAATTATTCGTTTTTCTTGCTTTTTTCGGTGATATCTCGATAAAATAAGGAAAATTAAGGGAAAAAAAGAGGATAAAAATTGATATTTCGATAAAATTATTCATTTTTCTTGCTTTTCTCGATCAAATCACGTTAAATGAGGAGAATGAAGGAAAAAAAGAGGAAAAAAATTGAAATTTCGAGAAAAATATAGGTTTTTCTTGCTTTTTTCGGTCAAATCTCGATAAAATAAGGAAAATTAAGGGAAAAAATAGGAAAAAAATTGAAATTTCGCTAAAATTATTCGTTTTTCTTGCTTTTTTCGGTCAAATCTCGATAAAATACGGAAAATTAAGGGAAAAAAAGAGGAAAAAAACTGAAATTTCGCTAAAATTATTCGTTTTTCTTGCTTTTTTCGGTCAAATCTCGATAAAATAAGGAAAATTAAGGGAAAAAAAGAGGGAAAAAATTGAAATTTCGCTAAAATTATTCGTTTTTCTTGCTTTTTTCGGTCAAATCTCGATAAAATAAGGAAAGTTAAGGGAAAAAAAGAGGAAAAAAACTGAAATTTCGCTAAAATTATTCGTTTTTCTTGCTTTTTTCGGTCAAATCTCGATAAAATAAGGAAAATAAAGGGAAAAAAGTGAATAAAAATTGATATTTCGATAAAATTATTCGTTTTTCTTGCTTTTTTCGGTCAAATCTCGTTAAATGAGGAGAATGAAGGAAAAAATGAGGAAAAAAATTGAAATTTCGCTAAAATTATTCGTTTTTCTGGCTTTTTTCGGTCAAATCTCGATAAAATAAGGGAAATTAAGGGAAAAAAAGATGAAAAAAATGGAAATTTCGCAAAAATTATTCGTTTTCCTTGCTTTTTTCGGTCAAATCTCGATAAAATAAGGAAAATTAAGGGAAAAAAAGATGAAAAAAATGGCAATTTCGCAAAAATTATTCGTTTTTCTTGCTTTTTCCGGTCAAATCTCGATAAAATAAGGAATATTAAGGGAAAAAAAAAGGAAAAAAATTGAAATTTCGCTAAAATTATTCGTTTTTCTTGCTTTTTTCGGTCAAATCTCGATAAAATAAGCAAAATTAAGGGAAAAAAAGATGAAAAAAATTGAAATTTCGCTAAAATTATTCATTTTTCTTGCTTTTTGCGGTCAAATCTCGATAAAAAAAGGAAAATTAAGGGAAAAAAAGAGGAAAAAAATTGAAATTTCGCTAAAATTATTCGTTTTTCTTGCTTTTTTCGGTCAAATCTCGATAAAATAAGGAAAATAAAGGGAAAAAAGAGGATAAAAATTGATATTTCGATAAAATAATTCGATTTTCTTGCTTTTTTTGGTCAAATCTCGTTAAATGAGGAGAATGAGGGAAAAAATGAGGAAAAAAATTGAAATTCCGCTAAAATTATTCGTTTTTCTTGCTTTTTTCGGTCAAATCTCGATAAAATAAGGGAAATTAAGGGAAAAAAAGATGAAAAAAATGGAAATTTCGCAAAAATTATTCGTTTTTCTTGCTTTTTTCGGTCAAATCTCGATAAAATAAGGAAAATTAAGGGAAATAAAGATGAAGAAAATTGAAATTTCGCTAAAATTATTCGTTTTTCTTGCTTTTTTCGGTCAAATCTCGATAAAATAAGGAAAATTAAGGGAAAAAAAGAGGAAAAAATTTGAAATTTCGCTAAAATTATTCATTTTTCTTGCTTTTTTCGGTCAAATCTCGATAAAATAAGGAAAATTAAGGGAAAAAAAGAGGAAAATAATTGAAATTTTGCTAAAATTATTCGTTTTTCTTGCTTTTTTCGGTCATATCTCGATAAAATAAGGAAAATTAAGGGAAAAAAAGAGGAAAAAAATTGAAATTTCGCTAAAATTATTTGTTTTTCTTGCTTTTTTCGGTCAAATCTCGATAAAATAAGGAAAATTAAGGGAAAAAACAGGATAAAAATTGATATTTCGCTAAATTTATTCGTTTTTCTTGCTTTTTTCGGTCAAATCTCGATAAAATAAGGAAAATTAAGGAAAAAAAAAGGATAAAAATTGATATTTCGCTAAATTTATTCGTTTTTCTTGCTTATTTCGGTCAAATCACGATAAAAAAAGGGAAATTAAGGGGAATAAAGAGGAAAAAATTTGAAATTTTGCTAAAATTATCCATTTTTCTTGCTTTTTTCGGTGAATTCTCGATAAAATAAGGAAAATTAAGGGAAAGAAAGAGGAAAAAATTGAAATTTCGCTAAAGTTATTCGTTTTTCTTGCTTTTTTCGGTCAATTCTCGATAAAGTAAGGAAAATTAAGGGAAAAAAAGATGAAAAAAATTGAAATTTCGCTAAAATTATTCGTTTTTCATGCATTTTTCGGTCAAATCTCGATAAAATAAGGAAAATTAAGAGAAAAAAAGAGGAAAAAAATTGAAATTTCGCTAAAATTATTCGTTTTTCTTGCTTTTTTCGGTCAAATCTCGATAAAATAAGGAAAATTAAGGGAAAAAAAAGGAGAAAAATTGAAATTTCGCTAAAATTATTCATTTTTCTTGCTTTTTTCGGTCAGATCTCGATAAAATAAGGAAAATTAAGGAAAAAAAAATAGGATAAACATTGATATTTCGATAAAATTATTCGTTTTTCTTGCTTTTTTCGGTCAAATCTCATTAAATGAGGAGAATGAAGGAAAAAAAGAGGAAAAAAATTGAAATTTCGCTAAAATTATTCGTTTTTCTTGCTTTTTTCGGTCAGATCTCGATAAAATAAGGAAAATTATGGGAAAAAAAGAGGAAAAAAATTGAAATTTCGCTAAAATTATTCGTTTTTATTGCTTTTTTCGGTGATATCTCGATAAAATAAGGAAAATTAAGGGAAAAAAAGAGGATATAAACTGATATTTCGATAAAATTATTCATTTTTATTGCTTTTCTCAATCAAATCTCGTTAAATGAGGAGAATGAAGGAAAAAAAGAGGAAAAAAATTGAAATTTCGCGAAAAATATAGGTTTTTCTTGCTTTTTTCGGTCAAATCTCGATAAAATAAGGTAAGTTAAGGGAAAAAAAGAGGAAAAAAATTGAAATTTCGCTAAAATTATTCGTTTTTCTTGCTTTTTTTCGGTAAAATCTCGATAAAATAAGGAAATTAAGGGAAAAAAGAGGAAAAAAATTGAAATTTCGCTAAAATTATTCGTTTTTCTTGCTTTTTTCGGTCAAATCTCGATAAAATAAGGAAAATTAAGAGAAAAAAAGAGGAAACAAATTGAAATATCGCTAACATTATTCGTTTTTCTTGCTTTTTTCGGTGAAATCTCGATAAAATAAGGAAAATTAAGGGAAAAAAGAGGATAAAAATTGATATTCCGCGAAATTATTCGTTTTACTTGCTTTTTTCGGTCAAATCTCGTTAAATGAGGAGAATGAAGGAATAAAAGAGGAAAAAAATTGAAATTTCGCTAAAATTATTCGTTTTTCTTGCTTTTTTCGGTCAAATCTCGATAAAATAAGGAAAATTAAGGGAAAAAAAGATGAAAAAAATTGAAATTTCGCTAAAATTACTCGTTTTTCTTGCTTTTTTCGGTCAAATCTCGATAAAATAAGGATAAATTAAGGGAAAAAAGAGGATAAAAATTGATATTTCGATAACATTATTTGTTTTTCTTGCTTTTTTCGGTCAAATCTCGATAAAGTAAGGAAGATTAAGGGAAAAAAAGATGAAAAAAATTGAAATTTCGCTAAAATTATTCGTTTTTCATGCTTTTTTCGGTCAAATCTCGATAAAATAAGGAAAATTAAGGGAAAAAAAGAGGAAAAAAATTGAAATTTCGCTAAAATTATTCATTTTTCTTGCTTTTTTCGGTCAAATCTCGATAAAATAAGGAAAATTAAGGGAAAAAAAGAGGAAAAAAATTGAAATTTCGCAAAAATTATTCGTTTTTCTTGCTTTTTTCGGTCAAATCTCGATAAAATAAGGAAAATTAAGGGAAAAAAAGAGGAAAAAAATTGAAATTTCGCTAAAATTATTCGTTTTTCTTGCTTTTTTCGGTCAAATCTCGATAAAATAAGGAAAATTAAGGGAAAAAAAGATGAAAAAGATTGAAATTTCGCTAAAATTATTCGTTTTTCTTGCTTTTTTTGGTGAAATCTCGATAAAATAAGGAAAATTAAGGGAAAAAAAGAGGATAAAAATTGAAATTTCGCTAAAATTATTTTTTTTTTTGCTTTTTTCGGTCAAATCTCGATAAAATAAGGAAAACTAAGGGAAAAAAAGAGGAAAAAAATCGAAATTTCGCTAAAATTATTCGTTTTTCTTGCTTTTTTCGGTCAAATCTCGATAAAATACGGAAAATTAGGGGAAAAAAGACGATAAAAATTGATATTTTGCAAAAATTATTCGTTTTTCTTGCTTTTTTCGGTCAAATCTCGTTAAATGAGGAGAATGAAGGAAAAAGAGAGAAAAAAAATTGAAATTTCGCTAAAATTATTCGATTTCTTCCTTTTTGCGGTCAAATCTCGATAAAGTAAGAAAAATTAAGGGAAAAAAAGAGGATAAAAATTGATATTTCGAGAAAATTATTCGTTTTTCTTGCTTTTTTAGGTCAAATCTCGTTAAATGAGGAGAATGAAGGAAAAAATGAGGAAAAAAATTGAAATTTCGCTACAATTATTCGTTTTTCTTGCCTTTTTCGGTCAAATCTCAATAAAATAAGGAAAATTAAGGGAAAAAAGAGGATAAAAATTGATATTTCGATAAAATTATTCGTTTTTCTTGCTGTTTTCGGACAAATCTCGATAAAATAAGGAAAATTAAGGGAAAAAAAGAGGAAAAAAACTGAAATTTCGCTAAAATTATTCGTTTTTCTTGCTTTTTGCGGTCAAATCTCGATAAAATAAGGAAAATTAAGGGAAAAAAAGAGGATAAAAATTGATATTTCGATAAAAATATTCGTTTTTCTTGCTTTTTTTGGTCAAATCTCGTTAAATGAGGAGAATGAAGGAAAAAATGAGGATAAAAATTGAAATTTCGCTAAAATCATTCGTTTTTCTTGCTTTTTTCGGTCAAATCTCGATAAAATAAGGAAAATTAAGTGAAAAAAAGATGAAAAAAATGGAAATTTCGCAAAAATTATTCGTTTTTCTTGCATTTTTCGGTCAAATCTCGATAAAATAAAGAAAATTAAGGGAAAAAAAGAGGAAAAAAATTGAAATTTCGCTAAAATTATTCGTTTTTCTTGCTTTTTTCGGTCAAATCTCGATAAAATAAGCAAAATTAAGGGAAAAAAAGATGAAAAAAATTGAAATTTCGCTAAAATTACTCGTTTTTCTTGCTTTTTACGGTCAAATCTCGATAAAATAAGGAAAATTAAGGGAAAAAAAGAGGAAAAAAATTGAAATTTCGCTAAAATTATTCGTTTTTCTTGCCTTTTTCGGTCAAATCTCGATAAAATAAGGAAAATTAAGGGAAAAAAGAGGATAAAAATTGATATTTCGATAAAGTTCTTGGTTTTTCTTGCTTTTTTCGGTCAAATCTCGATAAAGTAAGGAAAATTAAGGGAAAAAAAGATGAAAAAAATTGAAATTTCGCTAAAATTATTCGTTTTTCATGCTTTTTTCGGTCAAATCTCGATAAAATAAGGTAAATTAAGGGAAAAAAAGAGGAAAAAAATTGAAATTTCGCTAAAATTATTCATTTTTCTTGCTTTTTTCGGTCAATTCTCGATAAAATAAGGAAAATTAAGGGAAAAAAAGAGGAAAAAAAATGAAATTTCGCTAAAATTATTCGTTTTTCTTGCTTTTTTCGCCCAAATCTCGATAAAATAAGGAAAATTAAGGGAAAAAAAGAGGAAAAAAATTGAAATTTCGCTAAAATTATTCGTTTTTCTTGCTTTTTTCGGTCAAATCTCGATAAAATAAGGAAAATTAAGGGAGAAAAAGATGAAAAAGATTGAAATTTCGCTAAAATTATTCGTTTTTCTTGCTTTTTTTGGTGAAATCTCGATAAAATAAGGAAAATTAAGGGAAAAAAAGAGGATAAAAATTAAAATTTCGCTAAAATTATTTTTTTTCTTGCTTTTTTCGGTCAAATTTCGATAAAATAAGGAAAACTAAGGGAAAAAAAGAGGAAAAAAATTGAAATTTCGCTTAAATTATTCGTTTTTCTTGCTTTTTTCGGTCAAATCTCGATAAAATAAGGAAAATTAAGGGAAAAAAATATGTAGAAAATTGAAATTTCGCTAAAATTATTCGTTTTTCTTTTTTTTTTCGGTCAAATCTCGATAAAATAAGGAAAATAAAGGGAAAAAAAAGAAGAAAAAAATTGCGATTTCGCTAAAATTATTCGTTTTTCTTGCTTTTTTCGGTCAAATCTCGATA